>VDFB02151004.1:0-18983 GCA_007258455.2 Sequoia sempervirens
AGCACTCTTGTCTGGTTTTCAGTATGTCCTAAAATGTTTTTATCTTAGAGTGCACAGAACTTAGCATTTCCACCTTGGACTTGAAAATTCCAATAGATTGGAATTGAAGCTGCAACCTCACTGACCATATACCATTAGGCAATTGGGTACAAGATAATGCATACTCTGACGTACTTTATACTAACTCAACCCAATTGGGTACAGAGTTGATACATATTCTGGCATTTCCTACACTAATTCGGTATTTCCCAACAGCAAAGAGAGGGAAACAATACATGCCCACATTGAACAAACCTCATTGAGATGATTGCTAAGGCATCTGAGGGCATTTTCTCGTAAATCCTTCTCATACAGCTCTTCAATTACATCTGACAATGCCATGGGCCTTTTCAGCCATTTTGCTTTGTGCTTGCGTCCTCCTTTCTTCTTCTCTTTTACCTCCTGAATCTCTGCACCCATTTCAAATTTTATCAATTGAGTTACAAATATTTAAGGCAGATTTCATACGCAAATGTCAGCAGAGGCCGTCATAAAAAATCCAGCTCTAAAAATTTCAAGACAAAATGCTAGTTGGTATCAAATTCAGTGAAAAAAACTTTGTGGGTGCATGTAAATATCTTTATTGTCATGAAAAGAAGCAAGGCAGTGCATCTGAGGCCAATGCAAAGAGAAGCAAGAACTCTTGATAGATCGATACCTTGATCGATCTTGGAATCATGTAGGAGAGCAAGAGTTCGATCTTCCATAGAATTGGGATGTTCCTGAGCATCTTCATGCAACTGGGTGTTCATCATGTTCTCTTGATCACCTGCTCTGTCCATCACACTGTGTGGGTGAGCTCAATTCTTGATGTTGTTACGTAGTTGTAATCAGGCTGCATGCATATGTCTTTGAAAATTTGAAATCCTGCTCTAGATTTGAATTTTTCGGATATATAGTGTTTAAATTTGTCCAAAGAAGGTGGATTTGATAACTAACGGTAGGGTAGTTAATCGAGTTCGCAACATTGCGAAGTGAAAGGAATTCGAGATTTGCTTATGGATTGAGTTCATCGACGGATACACAAAAATTCTACAATTTCATAATGGTCCAACAACTCTGGGGTAGAACACAAGCTTTTTAAAGAAATATTGTGTGTTTTTTTTGGGTAATGTAATCACATCACCTAGGTATTGCAATCTATCATGAAAATGAGTATTTTGTTTGGAATTAAAGTTCTTTAGGCAACTTGAAAAAATGTAAGTTGTTTTTGGCTCATTTTAAATAAAATAATAAATGTAAAGTTGGTTGTAATATTGTTTTTAATAAATATGTTTATTGTATTGTTTTCTAAAAGATATATTACATTAATATAAAGAATTAAGTAGAATAGAATTATAAGTTGCAAGTATTTAAAAATGGATAGGTATACATGGAATGTTTAATGATGATCTGATGGTCTAACACACAACTCCAATGCCATGAATAAAACTTATTCTTAATTAATGCGAATATAATTGAAGTACTAAGTCAACTTATATGACCACCCTCACCTTTTATTTTATGTTTATTGATCATTTACAAGTGTTTGTGCTTTGTTGATTTTGACTTTTTTTCATTGTTAATTGATAGGATCTCGCCTTTCTAAATAGATAATTGTTTAGGGATTCTATGACTAGAAAAATAGGTTATTTTGACCATCATTTTGCCCTCATTATTTTTGTGTGCGTCTTTCTTGCACTAATTTTGGCTTAAAAACTCTAAATCAATTTATGATTGAATGTTTTGAACATAGGATAACTTCAATTATCTTTACTAATTATGGATCGCCCTTTTATTTATAGTTGGGGAAAATATTTTTGAAGGACCTTTTAGTGATTTATTTTGGATAAACAATTGTTTATGTCTTCCACCATTGATGAACAACAATAGCTTCATTCTTCACGCTGAGGAGTCATACTAAATTTTCAAGTTTTGAACAAGCTTTCTATAATGTCTACCACTATGGAACACATCCATATAGTCTACAAGATCTTTTGATCAACTATATTTATCAATATTATAGAGAACAACTTCCAATATTTTTAATCTTTGACACCAACTTTCTTTTTTCTTAGTTCTCAAATATGTCTGCTTTATTTTTTCGAACTTTGTCTTTGTAAAATGGAGAATCTATAGTAGAGAGGACAAAAGATACTATAAAGCTAGGTCTCTAAGGACCACTACACCATCAACATCACACTTCTACATCTAGGATTTTCATTTATCTAGGAGTAGGATTTCCTTTATAGTTGTTTTATATTATGTATTTATTTACATAGAATAGAGAATAGTTGTTAGAGTAGATATATCATCACTTTGAAATTGCAACATATTTGTAAGTTTAGATTAAAATTATATTTAGTTTATTTGATTGCATTAGTTCATTTCTTTGTCATTTCATTGACCAAAACAATAATACTTTGTCTCCAAAGACCCACAAAATGAAGCATACAAAATTAACATGCAACTAATTTCTCTTCAAACAATTCAATAATCCAACAAATAATATACACTAAATAAGAACAAAAGCATTCTTTTATTAGCATTGTCATAAAAATCAACAAATATTTGTCTTTTATTTCAGTTCATAAAAATGACATTTCAATTGGAGCAAAATAAAATAAAAGAGTTAAAATTGTTTGATCACTAGCTTCTTTCATATATTTATGTGTAATGTCCCCACTCTAGTCAATATCAGTTATAGATGGGTTAGCCTATTACTTGGATCCTCGTAGGCTAATATGTTTGGATAGAGGGTCTTGGTGACAGTTTATGGAGGTTGTTGTCACTCCATTTCCTCAGTTCAGTATTGGGTTCAGTTCCAGGCCTTTGCAGATCAGTGTTTGGCTTAGTTTGAGGGACTTATTATTTATAGTAAGTCAATCTGGCAGTGATGATATTTTTAGTTCGGGCACCTGGACACATGGGGGTTATACAGTGTTGACCCCAGCTTCAGACGACACGTCAAAATACTAAGTATTGAGGGAGATATTAATATTTAAGTGGTTAAGTTATATTTAATTATTAAAAGGGATATTATAAAGTTATATTTTAACTTAATAAAAGTGAGCCACTTAAATTTAATAAAGTGGAATTAGAAGGTAAAACAAAAAGGTACGCTCAAGTGAAATGATTTATTTTAAAATAGTATAAAGTGCATTAAATACATTTTAAATGTATTAAAGCCTATTCAAGAGGAAGTCGTGCCTTATTGGGAATCATGCCTTTTGAGGAGAATAAAGGAAGCAAGACAAGTCGACCTCATTATCATTGATCATTTGACATTGTTTTCTTGGCTTCTTGGGGTTTGTGCCTGAGACAAGGGTTTCAACAATTTTCACCATTAGAGAGCGACAATTCTTCAGTGGTCTACAATCTTGAAGTTGTGAAAGACTGGCTGAATCATTGCTACAAAGAGGGCTTCATTCTGGAGTATATTTGTGCTTACAGGAGATCCACCTTTGAGTTTATTTACAATTTTCAATAAGGAAAGGGGCTTACCAGTGGAGGTGCTCATTTCTCATCAGTTTTTACATCAATAATTAGGTCATACGATTTATGTTGCTAGTCATACCATTCACCAAGCATGGTGTGGGGTTTCTAGCTGGGATGCATGAACAAGAAGGTAGAAACGCATTTCTTTTCTGGCATTTGGTTGCTTCATCATGGATACCTAGCACTATCAGGTCATTTGATCCAGTTTCCAACATGGAGAAATCAATATCTGGAGTTGGGTGATTTGATTTGCCAGTTTTTTGTATTGCCTGGCTTGTTCTAGAAGTTTCTTATTTAATTAAGCTGAGGACCTCTGAGTATGTTTTGTTGAATAAGATTTACTTGTAGCAATTTCCATATTCATAATATAATTGTGGTTACTCCATAGTTACTTGTTTATTCAGTTTTAGTATATTTTCTTGCCTGGCAACTTCTTTATTATTTGTCAAAAATCCATCAAAACAAGAGAAAATGCAAAAACAATACAGTTTTAAGCATCAGAGGCAGAGTTAGAACCAGTAGGGTTCTTCATAGTGGTATCAGAGCTTTGATCCTACCATCTTGGAGAGTTAGAAATTCATATGCGGCCCCATCAGGCTGGACCTCACAAGTATTACTCACGCAAGAGACTTGGGTTACAACGAAACCAGTTTGAGGACATACCATTATAATTCCAGTTCATGGAGACACAATTTGAAATCATGGGAGACAGGGACGATGGTGAGCCACCCAGAAACCATGGTAACAATGAAGATAGAGAAGCCAAAGACATTTTGAGGGGTCTTGTAGCTGGGCAGGAATAGGTAGCAAATGTGTTGCAACAACTTAGTACAACCATTCAACATTTGACCATTCCTAGGAGACTGAATTAGGACTAGGAGGAGGATGGTAGTGTTGATGGAGCCCCACAGATGAGAGTAACACCCGCATACACCTATGATAGGCCTACACGCCCTACATTTGTGAGACATGAACTTGAAGAGGGGAACGTGGATGAGGAGGAAGATGATGTGGTCTTTGCAGATAAAGTGATGACACTGCATGATGAGTGGGAAGCATTACCATAGAGAGTTAAGGATAATCTTAACTTTGAAAAGTTCATGAGTCAGAAAAGAGAGCATAACAGGAACAAGACTGACACGAGACCAAGGAATAAAAATAATGATCTTAGACATGCAACCAACAAGCTCACACTCTCCACTTTTGATGGAAGTGGTAGGGTTATAGCCAGAGCCTGGGTTAGCAAGTTGGACACTTTCTTGACCCTATGTCCTATGGCAGAAGAAGATGTCATTAAGTTCTCAGCTTTGCATTTGGATGGGGTAGCCCATGACTGGTGGCACCATGGGATGGTTACCTTGCAGCATGACCGTATCAATTCATATTAGGAGTTCACTGACAGGTTAGTTGAGCGTTTTGATGAAAGAGATCCAGAGTTGTACTTCAGAGATCTAGCTCAGCTGAAACAAATGGGAAGTTTGGAATCTTACATTGGTGAATTTCAAAAGCTTTTAGTCATGTTTACAGGTATCTCAGAGAAGAGGTTGGTCATATTATTTGTAGAGGGTCTTTATGAGCCTATGAAGGGTTGGATCAAGGCTTTTGATCTCCCTACCTTGCAAGAAGCTATGAGGAAAGCTCGTAGTATGGAACTTACAACTCCACGTAGTAAGTTCAACTCAAATCCATCTTCATCCTATAAAGACAACAAATCAGATCCAAATAAATTAGAAAATGTTGATCAAAAGAAGAAATTTGCAGCCCCTTTGGATAGGGAAACAATTAATGATTTGTGTAGGAGGAAGTTGTGTTTTTATTGCAAGGGTCCTTATGATCTAAACCATGATTGTCCTATTAATCCTAAGGGTCAAAATAGGCATATGGAGTGGTTTTATGAGGGTGAAAACATGACTGATATAACAAACCAGCAAGCTGATCAAGAGGATTCAGGGACTGAAAACTCAGAAATTGAAGTTGAAAATGAAGGAGAAATGGAGCTACAGGAAGCTCATATGTCTAGCATGCAAAGGGAAGGATCCTTTAGGTTACGTGGACTCTTGGCTGGTCAAAGAGTCATTTCTTTGCTTGATACAGGTGCAACTCACAATTTCATAGATGCATGGTTAGTGGAAAAGTGTGGAATTCAAACTCAGGAGTTTGAAGGGATAAGGGTAAAAGTTGCTGATGGTTACACTCTCAAATGTGAGAGAATGATTTTGGATCTTCCTATGAAACTCAATAACTATGAGTTTAAAGTAGATTTTTATGTGGTTAATATGGGAGGCATTGATGTGGTCCTTGGCATGAAGTGGCTTCATGCAATTGAAGAATTTACACTCAACCTTAGAGATATGGAAATGAAATTCAAGGTTGACGAGACTAATCATGTACTTAAGGCCATTAAGGACAACAACTTGAAGGTAATCACTCTCATGAGAATGGAGAGACTTATTAGACATGACATGGTAGAGTGGGAAACAAAGTGTAAGTTGATGCCTTCGTATGAGGAGCAACACAAAACACTCTATCATCTAGATGTTTAGGAGCTCAGAGTTAAGCATACAAAGGTGTTCGGTGACATACCACATGGTAGACCTCTTGATAGAGGTATAGAGCACATCATTGAGTTGGAAGAGGGAACCGAGCCCATTATGATTACACCTTACCGACACCCAAAGCGTTTGTAGGATGAGATTGAGAAAACTATCAAGGAACTGCTTGCTATGGGACATATAAGGCTGAGTAAGTCTCCTTTCGTTGCATAAATTGTTTTGGTGAAGAAGAAAGATGGTACACTCAGGATGTGCATTGATTACCAAATGTTGAACAAGAGGACAATTAAGAATAGGTATCCCATTCCTCTCATCGACGGGTTGATAGATGAGCTACATGGAGTTTGTTACTTCTCTAAGATAGACTTGAGGACAGGGTATCACCAGATTAGAGTTAGAGAGAAAGATGTTGAGAAGACTGCATTTATATGTCATTGTGGACACTATGATTTTTTGGTTATGCCCTTTGGCTTAACCAACGCTCCAGCTACTTTTCAGTCCACTATGAACAGGGTCTTCCACTCTCAGTTGAGGAGATTTGTTTTGGTATTCTTTGACGACATTTTGGTTTATAGTAGATCTTGGGAGGATCACATGGTTCACCTAGATACTGTTTCGGGCATACTTGATAGGGAGTCCTTGTACGCCAAGGAGTCCAAGTGTGTGTTGGGCATGGTAGAGATTCTATATTTGGGTCACATAATTAGTGGAGAGGGAGTTCGCATGGATCCTAATAAGGTTCGTGCCTTTATTGATTGGCCTACTCTTGAGACTTTGACTCAGATTAGGGGATTTGAGGGGTTATACGCCTTCTATTGTCAAATTTTTAGTGGATTCTCGTGGCATGTTGCACCACTTACAGATTTGACTAAGAAGGGAGCATTTGTTTGGACACCTCAGGCACAAGAGTGTTTCGAGAAGTTCAAATAGTTGATGACTACATGTCCAGTTCTAGCTTTTCTAGATTTCACGAAGCCTTTTGAGCTTCATTGTGATGCTTGTGGAGAGGGTATTGGTGCAGTGATTATGCAGGACCATCACCTGATAGCTTTCGAGAGCAGGAAGCTAAGGGGTCTTGAGAGGAGCTACACTATATACAACAAGAAAATGTTGGCCATCATGCATGCAATGGCCAAGTTGAGGCAATACCTAGTTGGCAGTAAGTTTTGTGTCAAAACTGATCATAATAGCTCAAGGCATTTCCTTGGACAACAAGATCTAAATGAATGTCAACAAAAATGGGTCAGCAAGTTACAGTCTTATGATTTTGACATCTCCTATGTCAAAGGGACTTAGAACATTGTTGCTAATGCCTTATCTTGTTGTCCCCATTTGAGCTCCATGGCAGAGATTTCAGAGGATTGGATTCACTTGATCATAGAAAAGTATGCCAAGAATACGTGGGCTTCTGGTATTATTGATGGGATAGTACATGATAATAGGTACTCTCTTGTGAATGACCTCATCATTTACAAAGAGAGAATATTCTTAGTCTTGGGTTCAGATGTGAGGAACAAGGTGTTGAGGACTTTCCACAATTCAGCCATTGTTGGTCATCCCAGATACTTTAAGACCTATAGGCAAGTATGAGAGAGATTCACTTGGAAGGGTCTCAAATCTGATGTTCTTCATTATGTCAGGGAGTGCTCTGTTTGTCAACAGAACAAGCAAGAGCATACTTACCCTGCTGGGTTGCTTCAACCACTTCTTATTCCTGAGAGGAAGTGGGAATGCTTGTCTATGCATTTTATTACGGGCTTGTCGAAAGCTCAAGGGAGAGACAATATTTTTGTGGTATTAGATCGGTTGACCAAGTATGTACATTTCTTCCCAATCACCACTACCTATTCAACTACACAGGTAGTAGATCTATTCTTTTGTGAGGTGTTCAAATTTCATGGGTTACCTTTGAGTATTGTTAGTGACAGAGACAGTAGGTTCATGGGTCACTTTTGGCAGGAGTTATTCAAACTATGCGGGACAAAGCTTGCTCTGAGCACTAGCTACCACCCCTAGGCTGATGGGTAGACATAGATTATCAAAAAATGGGTGGAGGGATACCTGCGGAACTACATTTTTGGGCAGCAGAAGGCTTGGGTGAAGTGGTTGCATCTTTGTGAGTACTGCTATAATTCCACTCACCATATGACTATCTGGATGACACCTTTCAAAGCTTTGTATGGCTATGATGCGCCTAATTTCCTTGATTTATTGTTGAGCGATTGCAAAGTACCTAGTGTTGGGGATCTATTACAGGAGAACCAAGATATCATGAGAGCCCTTTGTGAAAACATTCAGAAGGCTCAAAATCAACAAAAGTAATATGCTAATTAGAGGAGGGTTGAGAGATCATTTAAGATCAGGGATATGGTGTATTTGATGTTGCAACCCTATAGACAATCCACTCTTAGGAAGAGGGGCATGGAGAAACTCAAGCCACGCTATTATCAGGCGAATTGGTGAGGTGGCTTACGAGTTAGATTGACTGGAAGACAGTAAGGTGCACAATGTGTTCCATGTGTCATGCCTCAAGAAGGCATTGGGACAACATATAGTTCCTTCTTCAGACCTACCACCCTTGGGTGATGAGGGGAAGTTGATATTAGTACCTGAGGCCATCTTGGATTCCAAAGAGTGTCATCTTCAGAGACAGGTTATCAGGGAACATTTGGTTAAGTGAAGAGGTTTGCCGATAAAGGATGCTACTTAGGAGAGCGAGAGCATTTTACAACATCCAACATTGAGTTTGCTTGAGGAAAAGCAAATTCGGGGAGGGCAGACTGCAATGTCCTCACTCTAGTTAGTATCAATTACAGATGGGTTAGCCTATTACTTGGATCCTCGTAGGCTAATATGTTTGGATAGAGGGTCTCAACGACAATTTATGGAGGTTGTTGTCACTCCATTTCCTCAGTTCAGTATTGGGTTCAGTTCTAGGCCTTTGTAGATTAGTGTTTGGCTTAGTTTTGAGGGACTTACTATTTATAGTAAGTCAATCTGGCAATGATGCTATTTTTAGTCTGGGCACCTGGACACATGGGGGTTATATAGTGTTGACCCCAACTTCAGACGACACATCAAAATATTGAGTATTGAGGGAGATATTAATATTTAAGTGGTTAAGTTATATTTAATTATTAAAATGGATATTATAAAGTTATATTTTAACTTTATAAAAGTGAGCCACTTAAATTTAATAAAGTGAAATTAGAAGGTAAAACAAAAAGGTACGCTCAAGTGAAATGATTTATTTTAAAAGAGTATAAAGTGTATTAAATATATTTTAAATTTATTAAAGCCTATTCAAGAGGAATTCGTTCCTTTTTAAGAATCGTGCCTTTTGAGGAGAATAAAGGAAGCAAGACAAGTCGACCTAATTATCATTGATCATTTGACATTGTTTTCTTGGCTTCTTAGAGTTTGTGCCCAAGACAAGGATTTTAGTAATTTTCACCATTGGAGAGTGGCAATTCTTCAGTGTTCTACAATCTTGAAGCTGTGAAAGACCGACTGAATCATTGCTACAAAGAGGGCTTCATTCTGGAGTCTATTTGTGCTTACAGGAGATCTACCTTTGAGTTTATTTACTATTTTCAATAAGGAAAGGGGCTTACCAGTGGAGGCGCTCATTTCTCATCAGTTTTCACATTAATAATCAAGTCATACGATTTATGTTTGGCTGTACCATTCACCAGGCATGGCATGAGGTTTCTAGTTGGGACGTGTGAACAAGGAGGTAGAAACGCCTTTCTTTTCTGGCATCTGGTTGCTTCATCATGGACGCCTAGCACTATCAGGTCATTTGATCCAGTTTCCAGCATGGAGAAATTAGTATCTGGAGTTGGGCGATTTGATTTGCCAATTTTTTGTATTGTCTGGCTTGTTCCAGAAGTTTCTTATTTAATTAAGCTGAGGACCTCTGGGTATGTTTTGTTGAATAAGATTTACTTGTAGCAATTTCCAGATTCGTAATGTAATTGCAGTTACTCCATAGTTACTTGTTTATTTAGTTTTAGTATATTTTCTTGCCTAGCAACTTCTTTATTATTTGTCAAAAATCCATCAAAACAAGAGAACACGCAAAAAACAATACAATTTTAGCATCAAAGGCAGACGTAGAACCAACAAGGTTCTTCACATTATGTTCATACTTCTTCAAAGTGTAATTAGTTAAAAAAGAAAAGAAAATAATGTTTTTCTATTTTTAATATTTGGAATGTATTTGTAATGATAAAATAGGGTTTTTATGTAAGTTATTTTAAAATATAAAAGACAAAATATTATTTTTCTTGATAGTTTATTCCAAGAAAATGGATTAGATAGATTCAAATAGTTTGCATATAAAAATGCATAGAAAACACATGAAAATAAACTAATTTAATTTCATCATTTAGCTTAACATTATTAATTTTGGTCTTTAGTAATTAAAACAGTTATAATTAAAATTAGATTTGTTTCAATTTGCTCATTTTTATTTTGAGTTTAACATTTAGAATTGTAAACTAAAAATAAAATAAATGACTTGTATGACCTCTACATTTGAGTTAGAAAGATCCTAAACTTAGTTGCACATTCAACAATCAAATATCGACAAACAAATGTAAATCAAATCTCATCCACAAATTGAAATTAATCAAAAGTAAAACATTCAAACTAAGTCATCAAAGAGGTTTCTAGTCATATTTTTCTCTCCTAATTATACTTTGCATATTACATCATGTGTTTAGGACTTAGATAGAATTGGGTATATATTACTTTGAGGGAGTTGGGGATATATTTAACCACTATTGAATCCATTAAGGAAGAACAAACTCAAACTCCTCAACAAATCCAACAAAAAGTGATATTACAAGCACTTGAATTCATTCATCTAAATAAAATCTTAGAGCAATAAATTTCCCATCTTGATACTCACTTTGAAATTGCTTACAAAATCCTTGATCAAGTCCACCAAGAACTTAACACCCTTCACTTCGAAATAATCTTAAGAAAATCTTGATTAACTCTATCAAGAAGTTAACATATGCCAAAGCCACAACCAATACCTGTGACCCATCATTACACAAAAATTTAACATCCTTACCATTCACATGGGACTCCTTCCTCATGAAGAGGGTGGCACACCTAATTCCTTAACACTACACCTATTGTTGCCTCATAAAAAATAATACTCAAGTTTATTTTATCAACATAAACCTTGGTGTGCCTACCATTAATGATTCATACATACCAGTGTTAAATCAAATTTGGAGAACATGCACCTAGAAATGTTTAGACAAGGTGAAGCCTTGTAATGCCCAAAATACTACCAAAACTCAGCTAAGGACACAACACAATTTCCTAATTTTGACCACATACACTTGACTAACTCACAAAAGTTTGTTTCTAATGTACATACTTCATAAAAAGCATAATAAAATTTAACCAATAAATTATAATCCTTAATTCGATAATTAAATTGATTTGAAAATCATGGTTGGATTTCAAAAGAGGCATGAAATCACAACATCAAGATGGAATAATTAGTTCTACTAACACATTTATTATTTGAAAAACATGTCACATGTTATATAAATTAAATATATCACAAGAGATTGATAGAATCTAATGAAGTATTCATCTAACATACTAAAGCATATCAACCCTTCATTACACCGAGTGTTTCAAAAAGTAATATTCTCATTGTTTATCTATAAACTATCATTGTGAAATTTCTATTAATTTGACCAAATGGTATGGATGACCATATCTTACCATCTTTTCCTTTGCTTCATCTCACAGGGTGATTAGCAATCCACTGGGTTCCCATAACTTGTACCCACAAGAAACCTACAAAACTAGATACTCCATTACTTTCACCATCAAGATAAAAATAATCAATAATAATTTCAAAGTAGTTACGGAAGGAGAGGACCTAAGGGTCAAACCTATGCCTCAAGGGCTCATCCATGATGGCCTTGCCTACGTAGCGAAATCAAAGGCTTTGTAGTTTGCCAGCTTGAGCTTGAACCATCACATACTTGGTTGGCCAACAATAGGTATAACCACTAGATTCAAATGATGTCTTGACATCAATTTCAATCATAATACACGATCACTAGTCAACACTATAAAAATATAAAACATAATTTCAAGATAAGGATTATTACCAAGTACACATATAGGATTATTTAAAATTGGCTATTAAATTTTGCAAGACTTAATTGGTGTTGGGGAATCTATATTATCATGATGATAGTAACTTGACCAAGAATGATATCTTATGAATATCAAAAACAATTCATAGACTATTAAAGGGATGACCAAGATTGTACAATAACATTATTTGTAGTATGAAATGCTAATAAAAACCACACATACAATGATAATGATAACAATTCTAATGAGGAACTCTTTATCAATAGGACCTTGATTATAATGGTTGGACTAACATCAATGGAAGATTTTCCAATTGTCTCACTATAAAGGTCTATATCTTAACCATACCTTAAGTAATATTTTATAATAGAAAAAATTGAGATAAGTTCAAAACTACACGAATCATATAATATTAATCAAATCAATTCACTCTAGCATGTGTTACTAATGGATAGTAACTTGATTATTGTAAAAAAAAAACTAACGACTATTGAGTCAATCAAAACCATACTAATGCAATTATATTTTTAAATCAAGAGCTATAGAATTTTATTACTAATTGAATCAATGTAACCATGTAACATAACAGAAAAAAAAAAAAAAACATAATGAGGATTGTAAATATGAGAATTCAGACAATAATTCTCAATAAAAATCACATTTATAACAAGAATATAATCTAATATTTCTAACACCAATTCCTTCTTATCTTCCTAATGGATCATATTATCTTAAAAAAAAATAACTTTCAAATTGAAACATATTTATTCCAAAAACTCTTGAATTATATTCATAAGGCTCTAAATAGACAAAGAAAAGCATAACTAGAAAAATATAGTGAAAAGAAATACAACAAGGATTATGATCAGAGGGGAGAAATCCAATGCAAATTTTTTTAGCTATTTTATTATAACTACTTATCTTAATCTAAAAAAAAGCATAAATTTGATATACTATGTATTATTGTCTCCTTTTATTTCTATACAGTTTTAACTCATAGCTCATCTCATTACATTAAACATAATGGTTTATGGAACTTAAATAGATTGAAAATCCCAACATCAACCTGTAGAAATTGCATCATGGTAATCCTGATGGACATAACCTAATACTGTAGCTCTTAGTGATAGAATGAGAGGCAAAACATTATGTAAAAATTTAAATTATTGTTTCATCAAGGAAGACCTAGAAATTACATCATCATAATCCCACCCGATAAACCAATCCCTTCTTATTACCAGAGCTACTGTCGACAGTAAACAATCACAGTCAAAAGAAAATGTAAGTTGGACCACAATATCCTAAGCTTTCAAAACAATTTAGGCTGCAGCCTCTACTTGCATGTATGGCACCAGGGTTCAATGCAACCTTCTGTTTAAGGGTTACAGTTACTCAAGTTTCATTTATCACAATTCAAAATTTCCAAAACAGATAGAATACAACCCAAGGGCTAAAACTTAATAAAACACCTTAATAGTGAAAAACAGTAGGAACCTAACTATCTTAGAACTACCAAACAAATGACACCCTAGAAAAGCTAGCAGAATAATAAAAAAGCTCATAACAGACCAAAACAAGACATGCCCAAAATTGTCAGTTAAAAAAAAACCAGAGAAGATACATAATTCAATACAATGTAATCCAACACCAAGGCAATGCAAGCTTGTGAGTATTATTAATGCAACCACAGGAATATCAAAGCTAAAAACAGGATAGGATGGTAGCTTTATTAGGGAGCTGGATGACCAGGGAATGTTCTTATAGTTATGATAACCTAAAATTTAATTCCTTTATGGATCTGCAATCTAATTTTCAATTCCTATTTTATAGTATAGATCTACAAAACTAGTTTCCATTTCTAGTATGATATAAATTCATATTCTTAACAAAAATCTAAAAGAAAGAATAGGGGGAAGCCCAAACATATGAGAGTTTGTGCACCTGGTAAGTGTTGAGCCTACAATCGACATTAATTTCAACAGCAACCCATTCATGGCCTCTTCTCATGCAACAGGAGAGCTTACAAACAATTTTGATTTGCGCAAGTTTTTGCAAGGGAAGTCTCTCCAGTATTTCCACCATGAGTTCTTTTGAAATTTCTGTAATGTAACCCTTTTTAACTCTCTGTAGCCCTTGTTAACCATCTTCATCATCTGTAACTTTGCAAGTGAATTGGTAGCATTGGAGTGGACGAACTCCTCATACTGCAGCTTAACTCTTCTCTGAATAACACTGGTGGACGAAGTGAAAGGGTACCGACCGCTGCCCAGACGCAGATATAATTGTTGTGCCAAATTTGGAACATGGTAGTCTTTTCTATAGTTCAGTTTCACTTATAAGTGATGTGGAAGCGACTTCCCTCCTACGCCATTCTCTGTCACTTGGCATGTGGCACAAATCTCCTGGTGACTTAGAGTATGGTTAGCTAATGTCTTGTAACTGAATAACTTGTGCCATTTGTCTATCATGTTTACAAATTACAAGCGTTTAAGCCAAAATGACCACAAGGTTTCAATTACTATGCAAGGTGGTGTAGGAAAGGTGACATAGGGTAATTTCCTTGGTGCTTTACTAACTTAGATTAATCATTTTTATTTTTATTTTTTTCTCTTTCTAATGTATTTTCAAAATAATGAGGTGATAAATAATATTATTTACTAGACTTGGGAAGACATAACATCCTTATATTAAGAGAATGTTGTCTGAAAGTACAATGAAATGTACATAATTTTCATGTGTATCAATCTATAACTTTTGATAATTATATAATCTATGTTATCTAATTTAATTACCTCAACACAACTTGACAATATGAAAATTTATATTTGTAAGGTTATATAAGCACTAAATAGTTTAAAATATAATTGAAGAGTTTCCAAGTTTTAAGATTGTTTTCAATTTTGAATCTTTAGAGTACTTTAGACCTAATACATGACACTTACCCCATAAGTTGAGGAAGAATGTTGGATCTTCATATGATGTATGTACCTATTAGCATCTACATCTTTAACCTACTAGATAAATAAGTCTTTGTGTTTCCTTGTTGGTGTCTTATTCTTCAATTATTATTACTATATCATTAGCATATAAAGACATCTCAAATAAATTTCTCTTCACAATTAATTAAGATACGATAAGAATCCATCATGCCACATAAATCATGAGGTCAATAACTTAACCATAGGAATCAGGTAAGGTGAAGTACTCAAGTGAATCCATACCTTATCTTTTACATCCATCTATTGGTCAAAACCTTATATAAATATATCCCCTACCATTTGAAGCTTTTTCCCACCTTCTAGATTCCATCAAGCCTATGCCCGACTCACACTCAACCACCATAATTAGTAAAACACTGTAAACATAGCCGAAGCAACATGAATTTACTCATACTCAACATATCATAAAATAACTAAAGCACCTTAACCATAATTCATATAGGGTACACCTCTCACATCATAAAATTTATTTAACTCCTATTCAAGATTTACTATTCGCATATACATTGATTTTGATGTAGATGTTCCTAAAGTCAAATTTAATTACTTAAATCAATTGATAATATGACCATTAGAATTTCTTATCTTTTCATTAACTATTTATGACATTAGAATAATTTTTCATTATAAACATCAGCACATGATTTAGAATTATCATCCACATATTCAATATACCATCAAACATCTAAAAGTATCATTAAGTTCAATCACAACTTGATCAAATATCGTTCATTTATAATATATTTTAACAACATTACTTTGTCGAAGGTGGGTGTACAAAGCTCTAGGGAAGTCAAATGGTCATCTACCATTTTTGCTTCTTGGAGCTTTGTGATTGTTGCTTCGAGCTCGAATTGGTGTTCTTCATCATCTTTGAATCCTTAGTTCCTCTTCTTCCTTTTGAATCTTTTTGCAATTCTGATTTTATTGGTTTTATTGTTGTATGTTTTTATCTTCTTGGTTCGAGGTTGATTGGAATGTATTTTTGTGATTTGAATTTTTTTCTCACTACCCTCAATTTAACCTGTTGATTTATTAGTGCTTTGTTTTAAGCCTCGACCTTGGGTGTTGTGGAAGTCATGATTTTGCATTTATTGGGATTTTATTGTAAGGAAGCTAAGGTAGCATAACAAGTTCCTACACTAATCTTGAGAAGAGGATAATGCAAAATTTTTATAGATCTTTAACAGTTGCAGAAACTAAAACAAAAATAAATATCTATGCAACCATAACATAGTGATTTATGTGGGGAAAACCCTTTCGGGAGAAAAACTCCACACTCCAAAAGATGCCCAAAATATTATTGAAAAATCACAAAGATTACAATATACTTGCAAGGCAAGCTTCTCATAGGATTATCACCAACCAGAGATCCAGAGGCAACACGATCGCTATCAGACTCTCAGAATACATCACAATACATAGTCGTAATACAATTACCTCATAAAATAGGGTTGTCTTCTAGGGCAAGTCAAGCAAATAAAATATTGGTCGTTAGATCTAAGACCTAATGATAAATGGTCCCACACCCCCCTCGTCGTCGGATGAACAATACCTTATGTATCAACAATAACTGTTAGAGTAAAAGGTTTATTAATTATTTTAATTAAGTTACCTTTTATATTTTTCTTAAGATAAACTTAGTTTGCATTTTGTAGGAATTTAATAATTATTCTAATTATTAAATGCACCCTTTTAGGTTAAAGTTGAGGGTTTCTTGATCTCCTTCATAAGGATTGATCTCTTTGTATTATTTCATTCAGTTAATACAATTTCTCTTGAAGCTTGCAGAGCACCTTTTCTTTTTTGTCTCTGCAACTTCTTCATGCTTCAGTGGATTTTTCAGGCTCTCTCAGTCAGCATTATGGGGGGGTATTATATTGTTCGTGCTAATGCTTCCTTGGTTTCACCTTGTAAGGAATCTTTCATTATCAGTTGATCAATGTTCTTTAGACTTTTGGCACCTGCATTTTCAACTTTCAGTGGTTGAGTAGTGTCGTTGGGGTCACTCGTACAAAATCATGTGCCATCTGTATTTTTTATCGTTGTTCGAGTAGTGGTGTGGGTTTCATCACCTGTTTCTACTTTTGGTGCATTCTACAGTCAGTTGAATTCAAAGGAGCTATTTTTAGTTCCGAGCTCATAACTTTTGACCAGTTTCTCCATTTTTTGCAATCTCAGCGATGTTGGAACCGTCTTTCAGAGCTCTTCAGTTCCATCCATGCAATTTTTTTAGATTTCACTCCAGGTATATTTTATTCATTTTTTTTGTGTTTTCACACTTTGGTGAATTACCTGGACATATTAGCTCCTAGGAACTTCTCGTTTGCATGGTATGCTTCATTTTTGGCCGTTCTTTCTGTATTTCCAGTCTTTTGTCCTTTATGGGCATCATGAGTATCATTTTAAAGCAATCTTCTATGTAAACGCACTAAGATAAAGTGCCACACTATTGTACATGTATTTTGGGGGATTTTGCACATAAGGTTGTGCCATATTTTGTACTTGCACTGTATTATAAAGTGCCATGGGGGGTTGTGTAGTGCCTTTGTTTTTTCCATCACACCTTTGTTTGGTGAGTGTCCCTCCATGACAACAATGGATCCATATGATTCTAGCCTCATGCATGTGTGCTTTGTTTTGCACACCATTTTTTCAGTTGCAGGTGCTTCCTTGTGCACTTTCAGATGTTGTTTCTTCTCCTTCATGCACTACAGGGTGTTACACATCATTTCAGTGGATTTGTCAGGCTCTCTCAGTCAACATTATTGGGGGTATTATACTATTCCTGCTAATGCTTCCTTGGTTTTTCCTTGGAAGGAATCTTCCATCATTAGTTGATCAATGTTCTTCAGACTATTGGCACCTGTATTTTCAACTTTCAGTGGTTGAGTAGTGTCGTTGGGGTCACTCGTACAGAATCATGTGCCATCTGTATTTTTGATCATTGTTCGAGTAGTGTCATTGGGGGCACTCATGCAGATTGTTGTCTTCTTGATCCTAATCATCCTATCTTCAGAGGAGGTTCTTCAACATCACAACAGTCATCTTATTGACAGTTGTTTGCAGCTTCTTCTGCTTCAGTGATGTTCTTCATGTCTTGTGCATCTCTTTTTGGAGAGAAGTTTTTCCCATTGGGTTTTCTCTTTTACTCCACTTTATAGAGATTTGGTTGTGATTGGGTACCTTATCAGGCCTAGTTGCTGGGACCCAAGTTTTCTTTCTAGCTTGTAGTTGCATTGCTTTCATGCATTTAGTTTGTAGCTACTCTCTAAGTTCATCTTAAGGGGGGGTGTTAGAGTAAAAGGTTTATCACTTAATTATTTTAATTAAGTTACCTTTTATATTTTTCTTAAGATACACTTAGTTTGCATTTTGTAGGCATTTAATAATTATTCTAATTATTAAATGCACCCTTTTAGGTTAAAATTTAGGGTTTTTTGATCTCCTTCGTAAGGATTGATCTCTTTGTATTATTTCATTCAATCAATACAATTTCTCTTGAAGCTTGTAGAGAACCTTTTCTTTTTTGTCTCCATCTCTTCCTTTCTGTGATAGGTTATTTGCATGCAGGTGATCTTTGGGTTCTGTGAAGTTGGATTTCTCAACTTCTACAGTAACTTATGTAATTGCAAGCTTGAGACACATTTTCTCAACATGTACATCCCATACCATTTCATACCTCTTATGAGCCATTTGGCTCATAGGAGATGGAGCCAATGAAAGCAGGGAGGCAGGTAGTATAGAACAACTAAATGAACCCCTACAAAATGTTAAT
>VDFB02151005.1:0-59637 GCA_007258455.2 Sequoia sempervirens
ATGGATTTTTTTTTGAATATTTGGATGTTTTTTTATGTTTTTGAAATGTTTTGAGGTTGTTTTTGGTATTTTTTGAGATGTTTTACAAATGTTTTGATTTTCAAAATTTCCAATGTTTTTTGTATTTTCCAAGATTTTGACCAAGAGACTAACCTAAAGACCTATCTTAGGGGCCTCAAGGGCTGATCAAATATTAGCATTTCCTACATTATACATGTAGAGACCACGTAGTTTGAATGACATAGACTTGTTTATTGATGAGATATGAACAAATGGATTGCCTGTTTATTATGATAGACTACTAAAGGACCGACCTAAGTGTCTCGGGGGATGATAAAAAATCAACCTTGTCTACATTCAAAGCTTGGAGACTTGTAGTTCAACAAGACGACTCTATTTTTTAATTTTTGACTCACCCTTTGACCTATTTTTTGGATTTTGATGTGTTTTGAATGTTTTTGGATTTTCTTATTTTTTGAATGTTTTTGGATTTTTTGATTTTATGAATGTTTTTGGATTTAATTTTTTTCTAATGTTTTTTTTCTGATTTATGAATATTTTTTGGATTTTTTGGATTTTTTTATGTTTTCGGATTTTTTGATTTTGTGAAATTGTTTTTTGAATTTTTTGATTTTTTTATTTTATGAATTATTTTTTGATTTTTTTATTTTAAGGGAGGCCTTAAGAATATACATGAATCTGATCTGATGTAGGTATAAGAACATGCCCCCAATGTGATGCAATAGACTACTCTAATATAGGCATGAAAAACTGACCTTACGAATGGGCCGAGTAGTACTAGGAGGGATCATGATACAAAAACAGGATCAAGCCATGATGTAGACACAAATGGGTGATTTGGAAGTGTGATGGAAGGATGCAATGGATGGATGATGTAGAACAATTCATAGGGTTCATGATGGATGGAAGGTGCTTATTTACACAAGGCACCTATTTTCTAGGTTTTCACCAAGGTACTTTCCCAAAGTGCCACCAAAGTATTTTTCTCTAGAGGATGATTTTTCTCTTTACTATTTTCAATCCTTTTTCTAATTGTTTTGGATTTTTGAATTTTTGTATTTTTTTGAATTTATGGATTTATACCTTGTAAGACTAGGCATAATTTTTTTTGAGATGTGAGCTATTCATGGGATCCTACAGAGGCTCCCCTTCAAGCATGGATAACTGATATTCCCTTGACTTGTAGCTCGCTATGATGATGAAGGGTCCCAACCAATTGGGTTCAAACTTGCCCTTGCTCTTTGTATTTAGTACATTTTCCTAGTTCTCCTTCAATACAAGTTCTCCAACTTGAAAGTTCTAACTCCTGATTGTCTTGTTGTAGCTCCGCTTGAGATAGTTTTGGTAGATGTGTAAATGGTTTAGAGCATCCATGCATTGCTCATCCAATAATCCTAGCTCATTCAATTGTGATACTCGATATTCTTCATTAGTGATGAGATTCTGCAATGATATTCTTAGGGATGGGAGCTCGATCTCAATAGGGAGGATGGCTTTTGATCCGTAGACCAGGGAGAAAGGGGTGGCACTTGTGGGTGTGTGAATACTTGTTTAGTAGGCCCATAAGGCGAGATTCAACTAGAGGTGCCAGTCACGACGACCATCATTGACTGTCTTCTTTAGGATTTTCAAGATTGTCTTATTAGTAGCTTCTTCTTGGTCATTTCCTTGGGGGTAGTATGGAGTGGAAAAGTGATGTTGGATATTAAACTTTTGGCATAGGTCTCAAACATCTTGGTTTTTGAAATGTGTCTCGTTATCTGAGATAATGGCTTGAGGGACATTGTAGCGACATATTAGGTAATTTAGGATGAAATTGGATATCTTCTTTCCTATGATATACATCATGGGAATGGCTTCCACCCACTTCATGAAGTACTTAGTGGCGGTGATGATGAACTTATGTCCACTAGATGAGGTGGGGGTGAATTTTCTAATGAGATCAAGCCCCCATTGTGAAAAGGGCCAAGGTGTAACAATTGGGTGGAGCTCTTGATTTGGTGCATGGATGAGATCCCATGTTGTCGACACTACAAACACCTTCAAACATAGTCATGAGCTTCCCTTTCCATTGTAGGCCAATATTGATACCCGATATTCCTCATTAGTGATGAGATTCTACAATGATATTCTTAGGGATGGGAGCTCGATCTCAATAGGGAGGATGGCTTTTGATCCGTAGACCAGGGAGAAAGGGGTGGCACTTGTGGGTGTGTGGATACTTTTTTGGTAGGCCCATAAGGCGAGATTCAACTGTAGGTGCCAGTCATGACCACCATCATTGACTGTCTTCTTTAGGATTTTCAAGATTGTCTTATTAGTAGCTTCTTCTTGGTCATTTCCTTGGGGGTAGTATGTAGTGGAAAAGTGATGTTGGATATTAAACTTTTGGCATAGGTCTTAAACATCTTGGTTTTTGAAAGGTTTCTCGTTATTTGAGATAATGGCTTGAGGGACACCGTAGTGACATATTAGGTAATTTAGGATGAACTTGGATATCTTATTTCCTATGATATAGGTCATGGGAATGGCTTCCACTCACTTCATGAAGTACTCAGTGGCGGTGATGATGAACTTATGTCCACTAGATGAGGTGGGGGTGATTTTTCTAATGAGATCAAGCTGCCATTGTGAAAAGGGCCAAGGTGTAACAATTGGGTGGAGCTCTTGAGTTGGTGCATGGATGAGATCCCCATGTTGTCGACACTACAAACACCTTCAGACATAGTCACAAGCTTCCCTTTCCATTGTAGGCCAATAGTACCCAGTCCTTAGCAGTTTCTTAGCCAAGGTCATACCACTTGAATGTGACCCACAAATTCCATTATGTACCTTGGTTAAAGAAGTCAAAGCTTCCTCAACATTTAGGAAAAAGTGTTCCTTCAATGCTCCTATAGTATAGGGTATCTCCTAAGATGACAAAATGAGATGAATTCTTGACAAATGCTCTTTTAAGGTTCAGGGTGATATCAACAAGGAGGAATCCTATTCTTAAGTAGGTGTATATATCATGATACCAGGGATCACTGGGACCAATGATTTCACACTCAAATTCTAACTCTAGTACCTCAAATGCTGGTACAAGAAGTTTTTGTACAAGGAATTCTTTCTTTGGGATGTTGTGTGGGATATCCAGTAGCGATCCAATTGTTGCCATAGAGTTTGTTGCTCTATTATTTGCTCTAGGTATCTGCTCAAATGTGATCTCAATGAAGAAATATTTGAGGCTTTCCACCACTTTCTTGTATGGGGTCAACTTTTCATCCTTCATTTGATATTCGTCATTTATTTGGTTGATGATAAGCTATGAATCTTGATAGACTTTGAGTTCCATGATCTACCACTGCACTACAATTCTCAACCCTATGACAAGAGCCTCATATTCTGCAATGTTATTTGTGCAAGGAAATGATAGCTTGTATGATTTAGGTATGTAATCTCCTTGTGGTGTGATGAAGAAGACCCCAACTCCTAACCCATGTTGTGTGTAGGATCCATCAAAGTACATTTTCCAGTGATTTTCCACACTTAGGTTAAAGATGGATTCATCGGGGAACTCTGATACAAGTGGATTCTCTGAATATATCGGTGCTTCTACCAATTGATCTGCAATTGCTTATCCTTTAATGACCTTTCGTTCCACATAGTAAATGTCATGTTCTATAAGGATCATAACCCATTTAGCTATTCGCCCTATGATAATTGCTTTAGAAAGTAGATACTTTAGAGGGTTTATCTTTGCAATGAGTTTTATCTAATGCACCAGCATATAGAGTCTAATTTTTTGTGCGGCGAACATGACTACTAAGAAAACCTTTTCAATGGATGTGTAATTTAGCTCGTGTCCCACCATAGTTCTGTTGATGTAGTAAATAGCTCTTTCCTTATCATTTTCATCGTGTTGTGCTAAGAGAGTGCCAAGAGCTGCTATTATTGCCGATATATACAGGATCAAGGGTTTTCTTGGAAATTGTGGCATGAGAACTGGTGGTGTGAGAAAATACTCCTTGATCTTGTTGAAAACCTGATCATATTTCTCGTCCCACTTGTATACTACCCATTGTGGAGTAGATGAGAATATGGGATAGCCTTATCTGCTAGCTATCCTATGAATCAATGGTTGGACATGAGTCTCCCTTGTAAGCCTCTTAGTTGTTTCAACATTTTTGGTGCCTCCATTTTGAGAATTACCTTGACCTTGGTAGCATCTATCTCAATTCATCTTATAGATATGATATACGTGAGTAGCTTTCCTAATTGTACCTTGAAGACACACTTATTTGAATTAAGCCCGACCTTGTACTCCTCTAGCCTATCAAAGATGGAGCCTAGTGCCAATATGTGATCCTGATGTTTCTTTGATTTTTCCAATATGTCATCCACATAATCTTCCATAGTTTTGTGAATCATATCATGGAAGATTAGTTTCACGTCCCTTTGATAGGTGGATCCTCCATTTTTCAACCGAAATGGCATCATATTCTAGAAATATGTCCCCCATGGACAAGTGAAAGTTGTTTTGTGTTGGTCTTCCTTAGCTATCATGATCTGATTGTACCCTAAGAATCCATCCATTAGTGATATAATTTCATGTCCTAATGTCATATCCACAATCATACCATTGTTTGGGAGAGGGAAATCATCCTTGGGACATACTTTGTTCAAATCTCTAAATTTTGTGTAGATGTGGATGCCCCCAGTGGGTTTTGAAAAAAGTACAAGGTTTGAGACCCACTCTAGATAATCAATCAGTCATATGAACCCAAAATCTAGGAGCTTCTATAATTCCATCTTGATCAACAATACTATTTGGGGATGCATCTTCCTTAGCTTTTGTCTTATTGGATTTTCTTCAGGATATATAGCTAGGTGGTGAACCATAATTTCTAGATCAAGGCCAAGCATGTCGGCATAGGTCCCTGCAAAGTTTTTCTTTCTTTCTTTTAGAAATGTAGCTAAGAGTTCTTGTTCTTTTGTCAGAAGTGATTCTGTATAGAAGGTGATAAGTAGTCTTTCTTTGGTTCCCAGGTTGATTGGATAACACTTCTCTTATAAAATTGTTTACTTTTCTTGATGAATTACACTAAGGGGAAGATTGAATCCTTCATCCTCTAGTGCCTTAGAGAGGTTTTCACCATTGGATGCATCCTTTATTTTTACTATTTTTGGTTCATAGATTACCACAATGTGGTTTTCACTCAAAGAGCTAGATATTATTCTTAAATTTTCACTTTTGTGACTGAAGGATACAATCATTTCCCCATAATAGGCATGTGTGTCTCACACAATGTCAAACCCAACTTTGTGATCTCCACATGGTATAGTATCCTGAAATCCCATGAATTATAAGAGAGCCTCATCATTTCAAATGTGTCCAAAATTGGTGGTCCTTATTGGTTGTAATTGATGAGTTGGGGATACACTAAGTTTAGTTCATGGGTTTGATTATTTTCCTTAAAAGATAGGGTAATAATCATGAGAAGGGAGGAATCCTTGAATAGCATGGATAAGTTAGTTATAGGATCCTCATTATGTCAAAGGTATAGTTGTCTAAGGGTAGACCTATGGACATCGACAACTAAGGGGGAGTGATAGGGAGGAGGTTGGATGAATCAATCACAGATTCCTGCAATAGGTCTTGCTTGCAAGACCTCCTCGGTGTTCTGCTCCACCACCTTAAACTATAGGTCCCTTTTCATGTTTAGGTACCCCTAGTTCTCCTATCCAACCCCACTGCTATCACAAATTAACCAACCAAGTCAATCTTGGTGCAATAACTCTAACTCTTCCTTAGCCTTTAATCTACCCTAAAGACTAATTATACCTCCAAAGTTTGAACTTTGACTTGCAAGGGTGTGGAGGTGTTTTAACACATTGTAATCCATCCAATTTTGATTCTTAAGCATTGTCCTATCTCCATTTCTTGGTCACTCTCTTCAAACCCTCTTTTAGGGTTAAAAAGGCTACTAGCCCAAGAGCCCCGATTAGGTCTCCCTCTCTGAGAAAACTATTTGTCTCTCACAATTTCTCCAAAGAACCACCAATATTTTTTTAAGGTTCTTACTTCAAATGGACACCTCTCAAGGATTTTTGAGGTCTTGAGTCTTCATCAGCCGTACAAGGCCTCAACTTGAAATTGGGAAAAATCTAGGGTTTTCAAGCCTTTTCTGGCTGCTTCCAATCTGCTAAATCTTTCACCAACCTAATGTGTTAATGGAGCTTCCTCCTAATTAATAGAACTTGGTAAGACTTCCATCTACCTTCTCAAAAAGGAAAGACAAAAAAATTCAACCACTCCTGCAAGATATGTGCTCTGCACTCCTGGTCTTCCCTAACCAGACTCTTCCTGGCTCGCCTAGGGCAAGACTTTGCCAATAGTTCCTGCACTCACACAAACCCTAAAATGTACCATATGTACACACATGGAGTCTAGTCACTATTCCCAAAGGGTCGTACAATTTGTACAGTGGGAAAGTGGTCTAGCACTCCATTTTCTCAAGACTGCCTGGTTCAGACCAGCCACAGAATGAAAACAAACTATTTACAAACAATGGTTGAAAATGAATCAAAAAGGCTAATAGATGGCACAAAGAACTTGTATTCTATAAACACTACATCCTACGTAAAAAACAGTAATTATTTCAATCCATTAAAGCTCTACTTGAAGCAAAAATTAGGAAATAACCCTCAAAACACTATTTTTCCTTCAATTTCACAAATTTACACCACAATGCTAATGCTTCCAACCTTGCTCTCAAGTCGAGGCACACCTTATATAGGTTTCAAAAGCAGTTAAGCTCCCTTGGTCAGACATGTAAGTTATTAAAATGGCAAAGTTGTAAAATGCACTGTGTTTTTCAACTTTTGCCAAATTTTAGAAAACTAAGTAAAAATGAGTTTTCTTTTAAACTCATTCTCCCTCTCCACTCCTTAACCTACTGACCACTACTAAGCACAACCTACTTTCAAACCTCTAACTCTATCTAAATGGTCAACATGACCTTCATGATAACATTGCAAAAACAAAACTTCATTCTAAATTTCCTAACTGATTAGTGCTTCCTAGGTGCTCCCACACCATTCTCCCCCTCTCAGCACAAACACTAAGGAATGTGAGGAGGGATCAGTGACACTTAAATGCCCTGCTTCTTAAACTGAGCTTTGTCTACCTAAGTAGCCTCAGATTCTGGCTTTTCCTTCCACTTGCTAAGATGCTCCATGTACACCTTATGCCTTGTAGACTTCTTCACTCTTGACTCCAAGATTCTTTCTTCCTAAAGCTTGTCTTGAGTTGGTAAGGATATGTTGCTGACATCCTTGAAGATATCCCTAGTATTTTGATCCATGTCATTGACTGTTCCCTTATATTTGATCAGATTAGCTACATTGAACACTGGTGAAATCCCTAAATATGCACGTAACTCCACCTTGTATGCATTTTTCCCATACTTGGCTAACACCTTGCATGGTCCCACTCTTTTCATCTGCAATTTGGTTGATGTACCCTTTTGCAACCTGGATTTTTTGAGGTGGACCATGACATAGTCTCCTACTGCAAATTGCAAATATTTTCTTGACAAATGTACCTTATCCTTCAACTTTTGTGTAGCCTCGGTGACTGTCTTCTTTACCAGCTCCTGAATCTCCTCCATGGTCTGAGTGAAGTCCTCTGCATGTCCACTCCTATGCTCCATAGCTCCTAGATATCTGAGCTCACATATTCCTCTTGGGTGCATCCCATACACTATTTCAAAAGGACTCTTACCTGTAGTCTTGTTCACACTGTCATTGTATGCATACTCAACCTGTGATATGACCAAGTCCCATGTCTATCCATACTCCTTGGTTAGGCATCTGAGAAGGTTACCTAACACCCTATTAACCACCTCAGTTTTTCCATCGGTCTGAGGATGGTAAGCTGATCCAAAAGATAGGTTGGTACCTAATCTACTCCATAGAGTCTTCCAAAAATGACTCATAAACTTCACATCCCTATTTGATACAATGCTCAAAGGAAATCCATAGATCCTTACAATTTCCTTGAAGAAAAGATGAGCAATGTAACTAGCATCATGAGTGGTTTTGCAAGGGATAAATTGACTCATCTTGCTGAATCTATCTACCACCACATAGACACTATCAAACCCTATCTTAGTCTTAGGGAGTCCTACAACAAAATCCATGATAACACACTCCCATGGTCTATTGGGAATGGGTAGAGGTTGATACAAACCTGCATTACTAGCTCCCCCTTTGGCTTTCATACAAACTACACACTGCTTCACATACCTTCTGACATCCCTTGGCAACTTGGGCCAATAGTAGAACCTTTGTACTAGTTCCATTGTCTTGTTGATGCCAAAATGACCACTAAGACTACCATTGTGCTTCTCTTGGATAATATTCTCTCTCATAGAACCTTTTGGAACACATAACTGATTTCCCTTGAATAAAAATCCACTTTACAATGTATACTCAAAGAATTGACTATGAAAATGATTCTCAAAGTCAGAACATACCTTGTAGTCCTCTGAGAAGTCTTCATCTTCACCATAGAGATCCTTGAAACTCTCTATTCCAATGCTCTTTAACTGTATCTCCTGCACTGTCAACAATCTCCTGCTTAGTACATCTGCCACCTTGTTCAATTGTCCCTTCTTGTGCTTGATGGTGAAGGTGAAAGCTTGAAGATACTCCATCCATTTAAAATGTCTATTGCTTAATTTCTCTTGAGTGTTGATGTAGCTAAGTGCTTGATTGTTAGTAAACACCACAAACTCTTTGGGTAGGAGATAATGCCTCCACTTCCTAAGTGACTATACTAGAGCATAGAGTTCTAAGTCATAGGTAGAATACTTCTATTTAGCTTCATTGAGATTTTCACTAAAGAAAGCTATAGGCCTGCCTTCTTGGCTTAGCACTTCTCCTACTGCAACACCACTAGCATCACATTCCATGGTAAACAACTTGTCAAAACTAGGTAACAAAAGTATAGGTTGAGTTGCCACTTCTTGTTTCAGTTTCTCAAAACCTTTCTTAGCTTCTTGAGTCCACTTAAACTAAGTCTTTAGGCCTCCTTTGATTGTGTCTAGGACTGGTGCACATATGCCACTAAAGTTCCTTATGAATTTTCTATAAAATTGAGCCAATCCATGAAAACTTCTTACCTCTATCCTTGTGGTTGGTGTAGGCCAGTTTAGGATGGCTTCCACCTTGCTTGGATCCATCTTGAATGATCCTTGGGATACTAAAAACCCCAAATACACAAGCTCCTATTTGAAGAACTCACATTTCTCTAGGTTGATGGCTAACTTCTCCTCTTGCAATCTTCTAAGAACCATCTCCACATGCTTTAGGTGTTCTTCTGCTGTCTTACTAAAGATGAGTATATCATCAAGGTATACCACCACAAATATACCTATGAAATCCTTATGCACTTCATTCATGAGCCTCATGAATGTACTAGGGGCATTTGAGAGGCCAAATGGCATAAATCTCCACTCATACAACCCATCATTTGTCTTAAAGGCTATCTTCCACTCATCTCCATCCTTGATTCTGATATGATGGTATCCACTCTTGAGATCCAACCTAGTAAAATACTGAGCTCCTCCAAGACAATCCATTAAATCCTCAATCCTAGGAATATGGAACCTATACCTGATTGTGATCCTATTTATTTCTTTTGAGTCAGTGCATAACCTCCACTTACCACTTTTCTTGGTTACTAAGACCACTGGTACTACACATGGGCTAATGTTCTTCCTAATCAAGCCTTGATCTAACAACTCCTGCACTTGTCTAGCTACCTCTATATTCCGATCTAGTGTAAGCTTGTAAGCTAATTTGTTTGGAAATGAAGCCCTTGGTATGAATTCAATCTGATGGTTAATGGCTCTGTTTGCAGGTAAGGTTGTTGGTGTTCCATCACTCACTATGTCCTTATACTTCTAGAGCAACTTCTGGACTACTCTGGGTATGATTATTTTCTTAGTTTTATCCTCTTCCTTGGGTTGCACCATGACCACATATCCTTCACCTCCTTTATGTAGGTTGTTAATGAACTCTTTTCTACTGCTCAATAAGACACTAGGGTTCTTTGACTGTCCTTCTTCTTCATCTGACAGTGATTACAACTTGAATGTCTTTCCATCCTTCTTGAATGAGATAGTATTGGCTTTTCCATCATAGATGGCACCTCTGTCATATTGCCATGGTCTGTCCAATAGAAGATGGCATGCATCCATGGGTAATACATCACAAATCAATTTATCTTTGTACCCTCCAATGGAGAACTCCACCGTTGTTTGCTTATTGACAAGAACACTCTGTCCTTTGTTCAACCATGTCACCTTGTAGGGATTAGTGTGGGGTATCTTTTCCAACTTCAATTTCATCACTACCTCCTCTGAGATTATGTTGTCAGTAGACCCTGAGTCCACTATAACCTTACACACCTTTCCAAGTATTTTACATCTTACTCTAAATAAGGCTCTTCTCTGTTTTGGCTCTTCTTTCACTGGTTATCTGATCAAAACTCTACTAAACATCAGATTCTCCCCCACTTCTGATTCAATGTGACTAACCTCTGGTGATTTGACACTCATGTTGTCCTCTTGTGCATATGCCACTCTCTTCTCAGTACTTGATGAATATTCTTTCTCTGGGCACCTATAAGTTGGATGTCCTACTTGTCCACAATGGTAACACTTCATATTAGCAAAGTAAGAATTGCTCTTGCCTACTCCTCTTCCTCTATTTGAACCTCCTTGAGGTCCTCTACCTCTATTATACCCTCCTCTAGAAGGTGTCTCACTTCCATGCTCAGCGAGTTTAGACTCTCCTTGGTTTCTTTGTTCAATCCCTCTACCTTGGTATCCACCTCTATGTCCTCTTTGATCTCTACCTTTTCCTCTGCCCTTAGAAGCTTATTCTTGTTTCCTCTTGCTTCTTTCCTCAATCTTAATAGCTAATTGGTAACATTGGTGTATTGTTTTAGGACTTAGAAGAGTCATCTCCTCTTGGATGTTCCACTTCAATCTGTTAAGGTATCTAGCCACCTTAAGACTTTCATCCTTTGTCACATTAGACCTCATACAAAGTTTTTGAAACTCCTCAGTATAAGTGTTCACATCTTGGTCCCTTTACCTCAAGCTCTATCTTTTCTTGTGCAACTGAGTCTCATAATCATCTGGCATGTATGCTTCTCTCACCTTGGCAACCATTCCCTTCCAAGTAGATATAGGTTGCTTGCCTTCCTTCTCCCTCTCTGTCTGAATGAACTTCCACCATGTCAAGGCAGAACCTCTTAATCTTGATTTGGCCACCTTTACCTTCTGTGCTTTAGTGACTCCATCACATTCAAAATGGTTTTCCATTCCCTCTATCCAATCCATGACTAGATCAACTTCCATTTTTCCACTAAAAAGTGGTATGCCTTCAAGTGATTTTCCACTCAAAGCCTTCAATGCCTTCAAGAAAGGCTCTTCTTTCAAAATAGGGTCAGGTTGAGGGGTCTTTTCTTCCTCTGCAACCTCTTCTTCCTTTGGTACCCTTCCTTCAAATTGCATGTTCCTCACTGCTTGCTCAAGTTGGGCTATTCTTTCCCTCAATAGCCTATTGTCTTCCTCCTACTCTTCAACCATCTTGGCCAATTCTGCATTTGTCACCATGATGGTAGAACCACTACACTCAATCTCAGACATACAATGGTCAATCCCAAATCTTTTGCTTGCTCTGATACCAATCTGATAGGGAGGAGGTTGGAGGAATCAAACATAGATTCCTTCTCTAGGTCTTGCTTGCAAGACCTCCTCGGTGTTCTGCTCCACCACCTTAACCTATAGGTCCCTTTTCATGTTTAGGTACCCTTGGTTCTCCTAGCCAACCCCACTGCTATCACAAATTAACCAACCAAGTCACTCTTGGTGCAATAACTCTAACTCTTCCTTAGCCTTTAATCTACCCTAAAGACTAATTATACCTCCAAAGTTTGAACTTTGAATTGCAAGGGTGTGGAGGTGTTTTAACACATTGTAATCCATCCAATTTTGATTCTTAAGCATCCTCCTATCTCTATTTCTTGGTCGCTCTCTTCAAACCCTCTTTTAGGGTTAAAAAGGCTACTAGCCCAAAAGCCCCAATTAGGTCTCCCTCTCTGAGAAAAATGTTTGTCTCTCACAATTTATCTAAAGAACCACCAATATTTCTTTGAGGTTCTTGCTTCAAATGGACATCTCTCAAGGATTTTTGAGGTCTTGAGTCTTCATCAGCCATACAAGGCCTCAACTTGAAATTGGGCAAAATCTAGGGTTTTCAAGCCTTTTTTGGCTGCTTCCAATCTGCTAAATCTTTCACCAACCTAATGTGTTAATGGAGCTTCCTTCTGATTACCAGACCTTGGTAAGACTTCCATCTACCTTCTCAAAAAGGAAAGACAAAAAAATTCAATCACTCCTGCAAGATATGTGCTCTGCGCTCCTAGTCTTCCCTAGCTGGACTCTTCCTGGTTCGCCTAGGGCAAGACTTTTCCAATAGTTCCTGAACTCACACAAACCCTAAAACCTACCATATGTACACACATGGAGTCTATTCATTGTTCCCAAAGGGCCGTACAATTTGTACAGTGGGAAAGTGGTCTAGCACTCCATTTTCTCAAGACTGCCTGGTTCAGACTAGCCACATAATGAAAACAAACTATTTACAAACAATGGTTCAAAAAGAATAAAAAAGGCTAATAGATGGCACACAAAACTTGTATTCTATCAACACTGCATCCTACGTAAAAAATAGTAATTAATTCAATCCATTAAAGCTCTACTTGAAGCAAAAATCAGAAAATAACCCTCAAAACACTATTTTTCCTTCATTTTCACAAATTTACACCACAATGCTAATGCTTCCAACCTTTCTCTCAGGTCGAGGCACAACTTATATAGGTTTCAAAAGTATTTAAGCTCCCTTGGTCGGACATGTAAGTTATTAAAATGGAAAAGTTGTAAAACACACTGTGTTTGTCAACTTTTGCCAAATTTTAGAAAACTAAGTAAAAATGAGTTTTATTTTAAACTCATTTTTCCCTCTCCACTCCTTCACCTACTGAGCACTATTGAGCACAACCTACTTTCAAACCTCTAACTCTATCTAAATGGTCAACATGACGCTCATGATCACATTGCAAAAACAAAACTTCATTCTAGACTTCCTAACTGATTAGTGCTTCCTAGGTGCTCCTGCACCAGGGAGCTTTGAATTTTCTAACCAGGGCCCTCTTGCCAAGTATGGTTACCTTCAGAGGTGTACATTTGAGGCCAAGATTTCTCATACACTTCTGAGGAATGAGCAGTACTAGAAGACCATTGTCATTCTGGCCAAGTTTCTTGTTCCTATTATAGCCCATCTCAAGCATCATTTGTAGTCCTTTGCTACTATCATCCATGAGAAGATCAGGAATAGGGTTTTCATCTTGGTACAAAAAGCTTAATATATCTTTTTCATCTACTATTTCTCGACTTAGATCTCCCCAACATATGAATCTAGAGGGGCTTGCTTTGAAGGTTTGGGATAATGTTTCAATTGGTTGGGGTTTCCTGTGAGACCTAGGAGATTAAGGTAACTCTCCCACTATGAAAGAACTCTTCCTCATTCTGTAATCACCACACCCATTGTCTTGTATAATGACTTTGATTTCAAAGATGTTAGGAATGGTGGGTCTCTTTATATTAGAAGTGGGGGATAAAGTAGCTAGGTCTACATATGGAGTTGTAGGGCCTTCATCATTCTTTGGGACTTGAGGGATTTTGTAGTATTTTGATTCTAGGTTCTTGTAGTAATAAAAGGGCTTGAGATCACCATGGACCATGACCTCTTGATTTTGATAGGGAAACTTGACACATTGATGGAAAGTAGATGCAACTACTTGCATCCCATGGATCCATGGACACCCTAGGAGAATATTATAAGGTAAATCAAGGTCAAGGACCTGGCGTGTGGTTTCCATGATGGCTGACCCTACTTGAATAGGGAGTTGAATAGTGCCTTGAGACACTCTTTCATAGTCATCATATGCTCTGATTGTAATACCTTTTCCATTTTCAATGGAATCCTTAGAGAATCCCAGATTCTTTATTGGTTTGAGTGAACAAATATTTAGACCTGCACCCCCATCCACCAAGACCCTTTTAACTATATTTTTATGGATGAGGACTTCAAGATGGAGTGCATGGTTATGAGAAGGTTGGGTGGGGAAGTCTTGATTTAAAAATGTTAATAGATTTTGGGTGGTGATGTGTTCAAACATAGCTTGGAGCTAGTCAACATCAAGATCCGTGGAGATGGTGGATGAAGCAAATGCTCCCTCTAGAATTTTCCTATGTGCAGGAAAAATGGAGATCTGAGTGGGGGTTCTTTTTCAGCTGGTCCAAGACATTGTAGCCATTGGGAACAAATTTTAGATTTGAGGTGGATACCCTAGGTTCCTATGATGATCTAGAAATGGTGACTTTTTTGCCACATGTAGTGACTCCACAATTGGCTTTGACTTCCTTGATGTTTATAACAGTGACCATCTCATCTAGGGATGCAAAAACATGATCATACACATGGTTTACATTGCCATACTTTTTTTTTCCATGATTATTCCTTTTATTATGATCTTACATTGGATTCATGTATATCTTAAGGTCTTGATCGCGTGTAGGTTGTTCAACATTTATGATTTTTTCATCGATAATGTCTTGGATCATATTTTTCAACCTCATGCAATTGTCCATTGTGTGCCCCTTAATTTTATGAAAATTGCAAAGGTGCTTTTCATTTTACCATGGTGGTTTCACTTGGGGCTCTTGATAATTCTCATAGATGGGAATTTTGATGAGATTCTCATTTACCAGCTTCTTCATGATGGATTCAATTGATTCCCCAAGGGAAGTGTATTTTCACTTAGGGAGATATTGTTTGTTCCATGGGGGTGGTCCCCCTTGATTATTCAAATTGTTGACTTGATTATTGGGTGGTTGTTGTGATACTATGTTGGCTTGTGTGTTGTTTCAATTGTTTCCTTGTTGTTATTGGTATGTTTGCACATTTTGTTTTGGAGCATTGATTATGACCTTGGCGTCAACCACACCATCATTAGTGACATTTTTTGTTCTTCATCCATGCGTGAGGTTTTTCATTGTAGCTGGTGGATGGGTGGTTGTCCTAATATTCTTGATATGTGGGTGTCCCCCCTTGTGCAATAAGGGATCTTTCGATGTTGAGCGCCTTGGGGATCAAATGGTCGTATGTGGTGATACATTGCATCTTTAGGTAGAAGGACAAGGTTTTCTCGAGATTAGAAATGATGGTGCAGATTTGTTGTTCTTCTCGCATGGTCCATTTGCTTTGGTTGGCCTTAGATCACCATCATTGTAAGAAGGAAGCAAATGTTTCCTTGTTAGCTTGTTTAAGAGTAGATAGTTCCTCTAGACTCACATCGATACCTATATTGAATGCGTATTTTTGTATGAATGCATCTACAATCTCTTGGAACTTTTTGATTCTAGGAGGAAGGTGAGAGAACCATTCCATGGTAGGCCTAGCTATACTTTAGGGAAATAGTCCCATTAGATATGTATTGTCATATGCAACCTCCATGCAATGTACTTGGAATTTCCTAATGTGATCTTTAGGGTTTCCTATCCCATGATATTTTTCAAATTTAGGGATTTAAAACCCCTTTGGGAATGGTACCATTGCAAGGCTCCTGTCAAATGGATAGGGGCACAAATTTCTTAGTGTTTTCCCAAATTGGAGAACTAGCACTTGTTGCGAGAGAAATTTGATTTGTGTTGACATGTCACTTTGTGGATTAGGAGGTGGAGTGAACATGTTTTGAGGTCGTTGAATTATTCGAGTGATGGGTGGGGTTTTTGCATATTTGTGGGAGTTTACTACAAGATTTTTTGTGTGATCAATGCTTGTTGATATTCTTGGAATTTTTGTTGTGCCAACAATGCTTGTTGTTATGCCAACAATGCTTGTTGTTGGTCTTGTTTCTTTTGTGCCAACAATGCTTGTTGTTGGTCTTGCTACTATTGTGCCAACAATGCTTGTTTGTTGGGCTAGTAATTGGGTTGCTTGTTATTGAGCTTGGTATTTTTGCAAGGCTTGCTAATATTCTTATTATTGAGCTACTTGGTATTTTTCTTGTGCTTGCACTTGTTGAGCTTGATATTGGACTTGCACTTGAGCTTGAGCCTATTGGGAAGCTTGTGTAGCCTAGGTAGCCTATGCAACTTTTGTGGCTTGTGCAGCTTGGGTTTCTTGAGTTGCTTGCTATGTAGCTTGGGAAGCTTGGGTGGCTTGCTATTGTTGCAATAAAGTTTGAGCTTGGGCAGCTTGTTGTGCTTTTTGTGTGGCTTATTTTTCCTATGCTTATTGAGCAGCTTGCTGTGTAGCTTGTGTGGTTTGTGCTTGTTGAGCTTGGAACTGTTGGAGTTCCTTTTGATAGGCTTTTTCAGCTGCTTGTAGTGTGATGCTATATGGGTTTTCCATTTTTGCTCTTGGTGGTGGCGGATTCAAAATGATGTTTGTTGTTTTGATGAGGGGTATTGTTGGATTGATGATAGTAGTTTGTGTGGTGGATGGTGCAATTGATATGCTTGGTCCTTGAGAGACCACATTTTAATTTATTTAGGGTATTTTGGATGATGTGTTGATTTCTTGTGTTGTTTGGATTGTTGCCACCTATTGTTGCAATATCAATGGCATGATTGAAGGATTTGGTATGATGGTTTGATTTGCGATTGGAGGATTGTTTTGATTTTGTTGATTGAGGTTTGGTAAAGGGGGTTTTGCAAAACTAAGGAGTGGTGTGGATGTTAGTGGTAGAGGCGGAAGTGGTGGAAGGATGGGTAGTGTGTTCCCTTGAGGAAATGATGATGATGAGGGGTCAAAAATGTCCCCTGGTCCAAATATCCCACCCTCTCCTTGTGAGGTCATAGGGAGAGAGACTTGTGGGTTAAGGGGATATTCTGGTGTTGTAAAAAAATGGGATGGATTATTAGTGTCATGAAAGACCAATGGAAGATATAGATGTTTTGGATCCAATGGGATGGATTGACCCAAGATGGTGTTTGCATCCAAGTCTTGGTTGTTTACAAGGGGATGTGTTTGAAGAGCATGAAGCAATGAACTTCCCTTGTTGACAATAGCTTGAGTTGAAGAAATGGATGATGTGGTTTTGGGGATGGGTTGAATGATGCTTTGGAATGAAGGTGTGAATGAGACTGGTGGCATAATCCCAAGGGGTTTCTCCATAATGGTGCTTACATCATAGTCAGAAGGTAGTTTAGCCCCTTTTTTTTCCAATTATAGCATGTATTGTGAAGGATTGAGCCTCATCATGGCATTGACAATTTTATGGTTTTTGGGGTTTTGGACCATTTCTATGATTTCATCTTGAGTCATCCCTAAGACATTGTTGGTGATGTCCTCCACTTTGCTACCTTCCTCTTGAGTATCTTGTGGTATTAGATGAAGATTGGGTGGGGGATTGCTAGATCCAATGGGATTGATTTTGGGTGTGGTTTGACTCAAGTCACTTGAAGTAGATGTTTCATTTTTTTTTCCATGTTCTTCTTGTGTTGAGATCTAGTTTTTACCATAAAATAAGGATCAATTTTCAGGAATGTGGGAGGTGAACCTATAACTCCTTGGATTGATCTAAACTTTAGGTACAAAAATGAAAGTCTAAGATACTAAGGATCAAAGGATGGTGATGAGATAATGAAAGATGGTTGATTGTGAATGATTTGAACTCTTTAAGAAACCTTGAAGGAGATACTATACTTTTAGGAATTTTGGATTTTGATGTTGGATTTGATTTTGGATTTTGATTTTGATTTGGTTTGATTTAATTTTGATTTGATTTTGGATTTGATAATGGACTCATAAAATCCAAGAGGTTGGATGTTGTCCTAGAGTAAACTTGTCCACAAGATGAAAATCTAACTAAGTGTATGAAGAATGATACATCCAAACACACTTAGCCAAGAAAGATGATTTTGATTTGATTCAAGAGGATTTTCCCAAAGTCTAGTATGAAGGATTTTTCCAAGATTTCTAAGAGTTGTTTGTGAGATGGATTTTGATTTTGATGTTTGAGGAATAGATGAGAGTGTTGATTTTGATTCTAAGATACTTAGATAGACTTTTGTTTAATAGACATAGGTGTTGAAGAACATGCTATACTTCCTATATGAGATACTCAAACTTTTGAAAAAGTTATAAATTTTGACAATCGTAAAATGAATACAAATTCAGATTGTTCTTTGATGCACGTCTATAAAAGTTGAAGACAAATATTTCTCTAAATTCATAAAGCATAGACAAACGTTTCTTGAGAGATTTTTTACTAAGACCTTTGGACTTTGGTTTTTGGATCTTGATCTTTTGGGAAATTATTTCAAACAACACATATGTGGGGTTTAATTATTTATTATCTTTGCTTAATGAGTTCTTTTTACCACAAACACTTTCTTGCCTTAGCTTTTGAACTAGATGTCCAATGTCTCAATTTCTTTTCATCCCACAAGGTCCATTATGTAGAAATCAAGGAAATCAAGGAAAGAGTTTCGTAATGTTGAATTTAGTGAGAGAAAATTAAGATGTAAATCCCAATACTTAGAAGCCTCTAAGGATAGAATCCCTAGGACAAGAAATAGCAGTTGGATTTTTTTCAAAGGTATTTGCTTCCTCTAAAGGTTTTGAAATTTGATGATCATCGTTGAATATTTTTTTTCCAATGTTTTAGATCCAAGCAAAGTGTTTTGATTGCAAAATGATGCACAAACCTAGGATAGAAAGAGACAATATTTGTTGAATCCCCACTTGGATAAATCCAGTTGCTCTTATTCAGAGTGGATGACTAGAAGCCTGACCACACTAGATCCCCTCCATGACACACACTTCTTAGGTTAGCCAAGCTTTAGTTCTCATGAATTTCCCATGACAAAATTCTCATCTCTACAAAGAACCACAAAAATGTGGGGTGGCTTAAAAGGTCTGACCTCTTGCACCAATAAATAGAAAGGGATTTTGGATTTTACACAAATTGGTTCATAGTCAGGGTGATTAGGGACATAGCACCTTGCGAGCATCCAACAAACCACTAAAGGATAAGTTAATCAATCCTACTAGGGGAACTGATATTTTTTAAGGTAGTACCCCATTCTGAAAGGAACTATATGACTAAGGCCTACATACCATGAGGACTTGATATTTTAGTCTTATCCATTTGTACACCAGCCTGAGTGAAAACTGAATGGAGTCGCCTTCAAGCTCTCCCTTCATATGTATCTCTTAGGAAATCCCCTCTAAAGGTAAACAGTAGCAAACAAGAACATCCATAGTTTCATCAATATTTATTGACATGAACAAAGAGAGAACACACGTGATATACCTAACTCACACTAGCAAGATTTTGTTCAATTTTAAGAGCCTAAATTGAAGTGTGGAGGAAATATTTTATACAGCTTAATATCACTAAAAGAATTTTGATTCTCAAGATCGCCGTGAAGAATGAGAGAAGTGCATACACCTTTTAAATGATATTACTTTGTAAAAAAAGGATTACAAAACATGAAAAACACATGTTCATTTTAACTTCAAAAGCAATAATGGATTCTTTTAATAGCACCAAGATGAAGTGTGAAGTTTTCTTGTTCAATTTTTAGATCCAAAACCAACTCTAGTAGGTTCCTAAAGTTATTTTTAATCCCTTTGATTGTTCTTTTTAAAACCCAAATGAAATGTATTGAGTCCTAAAACTGAAAGTAACAAAATACTTAGGATGGAATTATAAGTGCTTCAAAAGTGTTCAAAAATGCTTGTTACAATAGAAAGAATATGCCATAAGAAATGTTCTCCTTCATTCCTCCTTTTCCTCTTGATTTCGTCAACCTACAAAAATTGGTTAATCCATAGAAAAAAGACACCTAAAACAAGTTAAAAGTTCAAATTGATTAAATTTAAAAAGCACATGTTAAAACTAACTTGAAGGCTAACTTTTACCCCACTCCAGCAGTGCAATTAAAAAATGCATCACTATTTAGAGTAGGTCAATGGTGCTCTGGTGAAACCAGTGACGCTCTATGGAAAAATAGAGACTGTTATTGCATCGTTGTTTCACAAAGTGACACACTTTGGATTTTGAAAGACCAGACCCTTAGGAGAATCACATAAGTGTCACAATTTGGAGCACATACAATAGTGATGTTGGATTGATAGCTCGACATTTTTTGACTCTTGTAGCATCGTTGTTTCCTATAGATACACAAAAATTTGAAAAATAGTGGAATTTTGGTCAAAAAACATGTTAATTTCTCAAGATTTTCCTTCCTTCTAGTGCCAAATGTGAATGCTTGATCTAGACCCGCACAAACATGAGAAAAAAATACAATGTTAGTCAATTATACAAATCTAAACTGGCATTCCCAATGAAATTCATTTGAAGCATAATGAACAAGAAGTAAAGTAAAGAAAACAAGTAAAGCAATCTAAATCCTATTCAAATGCTCAAACCCCTCATCCCATGGGGGAATTGTTGCTATTTTGATGTGGAAAATAGCCCTTTCCCCCAATTCCTTGCAAGCTTTGATGATGAATCTTTGATGAAAAATGGTGCTCCTTGATGAAATTTGCAATAACCTAGCTATGGTGATGAAATGCTATGAAAACCTTGATGAAAAATGCATGAACTTGCACAAAATCTGTCGATAATGACTTTGCATAAAGTTGTGGATCCAACATTAGTAGAAAAGCCTTCCATTTATAGTTAAAAAGGATGGAGGAATGAAAGATATGAAGAATGTGGGACTAAACATAAGCCAATGGAATTGTGACACTTGTCAACATGCTAGTGGAGAGAGGTGGAGCACATTTTGATGAATGTGAAAATAAATGCAATTAGGTGGAAATTTGAAATTTGAAAGTTAGCTTGTGGAGGAAGATGTGGAAGAGAAGTTAATGCCACTTGGCTCAAGAAAAAGGACTTGTAAGAGATATAAATGCCATGTTGGAGGACAAGACCTTTTGGGAGGGATATTTCAAAATGAGGGAACATTCCAACTAGATTCCCTTTTGAATGAAAATAGAAGAATTTATAAATTAATTAAATTGATTTTCTTATGCAAGTTGCAAAATATAGAAGATTTGATGGATTAGTGTTAGGAGTTAATCGAGATTTTATTAACTTAGATGGAGATTAGTTTGATTTAACATTTGACTTATATTTTAGATTTATTTAAAACAAATGAGAGGAATAATGGAAATTAGATTAAATAAAGTTTGATTTATTTAATTAAAGGGATGATGTTAGATTTAAATCAAATAAAGGTTAATTTATTTAATTTAAAGGGAATTAACATTAGGATTTAATTAAATAAAATGATTTATTTAATCTTAAGAGAAAAATTAGGATTAATCAAATTAAATGATTTATTTAATTAACAGAGGAATTATGATGGATTAATTAAATAAGGATTATTTAATTAATTGGTTAGTAAAGAAGTGCTTAAGGAAGACCTGGTGTTAGTGAACTGAAATCAAGTGCACAAGATCAATCAATATAATTTACATGTCTATAGTTTCCATCACAGATAATGAGAAGAAAGTAAAAAAAAGAGAGGAAAAATAAATTTGACATAGATCAAAATGCGAGCATGTTATAACACGCTCATTTTTTGTCAATGAATTTGCAAAACACAAAAGTCATGTCAAAACTAAGATATAACGCAAGTGTTATAATGTGTGTGCATTATATTTTGCTTTTGGAATCCACAAGCCTTGGGATTGGTATTGTCCTTGGAATACCAACCCAAAGGCTTTGAGGGCATTCCCAACGACCAGAGACATGTTTTTACAAATTCTACAATATTTCACATAATCGGGTTTGTGCTCACTGTCAAGATTGCATGTGGATCAATATCAAACAAATCAAACATTTGGGTAATGTTAGGTTCTCTCTTAGCTATCTAACGATCTAATTTTTTTCACTTTCTGATAATTTTAAGCCTTTCATCCATAATTTATTTTGTTTGTGTGTCTCTTTTTTGGCAAAAAGTAGTGTTTCATGTTTTTTTATTATAAATTATCTGTTCAAAATTTCAAATAAATTATATTTTTAGAAACTAGACTCCATTCTACAAATTAAAAAAAAAATCAATTAGTTTCCAAAATTTATAAGGGTAGAATGGCCAAAATTCTATTTTTTAGGAAGTGTCCACTTAGAAAATTAGTAAAAAAATCAAATATTCATTAAAAAAGTATCAAAAATCATGCATCAATGACATACTGTTAGCTAACTTCTAACTATAGCAATTTTAAAAATACTAAAAAAAAGTTCACCATGCTAGGGTCATACAAGAGTTGCTATGTTATGTTTTTCTAACAAAAACTGCACCAATTTGTGTATGTCCCTCTTTTGAACCCCTTAATCTCAACCATTTTCAAAATAAATTAGTAGTTTAGAAAGTAGACTTGGAGCACTTCAATCCTTGTTTTTGTTCCATCTCAAAATTTTGAGTGTAACTATCCTCAATTTCATGTCCAAGGTCAATAATTCTTGATTTCAGAAAAAAAAAAAGTGGCCACTTAAGCCCCCTTTTTGGGAACCATCTTTGTGCACTTACCCTAGAAATACAACTTGATAATCCACCTCAACTATCTAATATTTTTTCTACAACTTATACTTCACTATTTATTTTCAAATGTTTTTTTTTTTGAAGAAAATATTATATGTATAGTATTCTTATATATTGGAAAGCATAATAAACAACCCTCTACTACCCTTAGATAGATAATAAATCCCTTTTGCATACATATGTAGCTAGTTAGTAAATAACATAAATACTAAAAATTTATCCTATATGAAAAAATTTATGACATGGGGAATGATAAATAAATTAATGAATTAAATTAAATAATTATTTTGAAAAGGTATAAAATAATGAAAGTACTTAATTAAAAAAAAATGGTAGATATTGGGTATTGATTCGTCAAATATGCAATAACATTAGTTTATTAATGTTTTTGAATTTATGAATAGATTGTTTATTTCCTTAGATAACTTCTATGATTGAGGAATTAAGCACACAACTATAAAATACCCACTTTTGACAATTTAGGATAGTCTCTATGGTCTACCCTTGAATTTATAGAAATTCCTATATTTAGAGAAAATAAAAATATATCTTGACAAGTTGTTGGAGCTAGATCTTAAAATGATTATTGAATCCTTGATTAGTATTGGTAATTTCTATTCCTTCCCTAATCATCTTCGAAGTCTATGAATAAAAGGAGTGGAAGGAAATGTGAAATAGAATGCCTTAATTTTTAGATATAACAAGATATTGATTCAATTGCATAAGCTAGCATGGACTCATATGTGACACTATTGAGAGGGAAGGTTCATCCTACCCTTCCATGAGAAGCCTCTCTTAAAATTTTTGAGGTCTTAACACCTCGAACAAGAGGAAGGTGGTTTTTAACTTCCTCATATCTTCCCTTATAGATGTGTTTATTTTGTAGGAAACTAGGTTGCTTTTTAACTAAATATCATGTATATTCTTCTTAAGTTTTGCTGCCTAAGAAAACTTCACCAAATTTTGAGAACTTCTTTGATCCCCTTAAGATGTAGTTATTTTGTAGGTAACTAGGTTTTTTGATGAGTATACTTTGTTCTTCTTTCTTTAGTGGTCTACTACTTTATGAATCTAGTGGTCTTTCCATATTATACTTGTCATTTATGTAGGAGCATCCCTAAGAAGTTTGACCTAATATTGCATCATTTTAGAAAAGTGATTTTAGTTTAGTTATTTATTTTTTATTAGTTTATAGTTACCAATTTTTGGTAGAGAATTTTTTTTCATTTCACCATAAATTTGAAATTGGCTTTTTCAATTTTGAGCATAGCTTGAGCTATTGTTTGAAGTGATTTAGATGAGGAAAAGGTTATGATTTTTTTAGGGTGTTTATGGGTGGAAAGGTAAGTTTTTTGGTTTTGAAAGGCATGAACAAATATTGCATACCATTATCATCTACTTTTAATATTTAGAAAATAATAACATAATGGAATGAAAAAATCATATATGCATACATATATATACATATGTATGTACATACAAACATATATACATGCATACCTACATGTATACAATACACACACACACACACACACACACACACACACACACACACACACATATATACATACATACATGTGTATTTATGTGTGTATGTACATGTATGTATTTATGTAAATAAATATATTCATAAACTTATTCTACATCAAACATGGAGTTTCTATGTTATCTCTTAATGTAATCAAATATTGCATACCATTATCCTCTAAATTTTTAATATTTAGAAAATAATAATTTAATGAAATGACAAAAAGATATATACATATCTACATATATACAAGTACACATACTTACATTCATATATACATGCATACATAAATACATATGTACATACATACATATACACATACATGCATACATATATGTATATATGTATGCATATAATTAAGAATGTATGTATGTATGTATGTATTTTGAAAGCATCTTTCAATGGTTTCCAAATAGCTATTAAGGGTTTCAATGGTTTGTATTTTGAATTTATGTCTATAAATATCATGTATATCATGGTTTTTAACTATCTTGTTTATCTTATATATTTTGCAATGTATATCATGGTTTTTAAATAAATATCATGCATGTCATATGTATTTTGTAATGTTTGGATTTTAATGTAGGATGGTTTTTAACTAAATATCATTTATATCATGGTTTTTAAATAATGAGGATATCATTAATTTTGTAGGTAGATTCAAATGAAAAAACTCAACAAAAATAAAAAAAATGCAAAATAAAACCTAAAGTAATAACTAATAACCAAAAAAATGAAAAAAAGTAAAAAGAAGAAAGTTCAATGGCTTACCTAGAAGTTTCTATTGTCACTGCTCAATAGAGATCTTGAATCCTCAATAATTAAAATGAGGTCATGCTTGTTTTAAAAAGGAAAACACCTTTATGAAATGGGATCCCAATTTTTACAAATCGAGATCCCATTTTCTACAAATTGGGATCCCGTTTTGTAAAAAGTGGGATCCTATTTCCTTCAAGATGGCTCAAGACAACAAAACTAAATGAGATCCCAATTTTTTAAAAATCAAGATCTTATTTTAATTTTAGGCTTGGGACCCCTAAGCTAAATGAGATTCCATTTATTAATAATCTGGATCCTCATTTGTTGAGCCCGATTTTGGACTTTTTCTAAGTCTGAAACTTACTGACAAGTGCCACCCTTAGTATCCATGTGATACATAAAAATCCTTCCTTAGGGAAAGGACTGGGACGCCTCTTTATTCTCCATAATCTTGAGATAATCTTTTTGCTTGTATGGCCACCTTGAATGGAAGCTCTTATTAAAATCCTTTGTTTAGCAAGCCAAAATCCTAAAATATTTGTTGGTGCAAGAACGGTCATTTTGAAGCCACCCCACATTTGTACTATTGAATTGTAGAAACAAAAAAAATCCCTTTAATCTTTGGATTTTAAGGATTTTGATATTTGGTGGTCCTGAGAAGTGTGTGTCATGGAGGGGAGCCAATGTCACCAAATCTCTAATTGTTCACATTATTTAGTGTTTGGAGAAATCCTAGTGGGGACTCAACAAATATGGCCACTTCTATCCTAGGGTTGCAAATGATTGTGAGTCAGTTTAACACTTTGTTTGGTTTCAAAACGATACAAAAATAAACATTCACTATTATCCTCAAAATTTTAAACACTTTGCCTCAAATATGAACTTCTTGAGTTAGCCTTGATATTACTACTTATACTAAGGATTTATCCTGATTGATTTCTAAATATCTTGACATTAATCTCAAACCCATATTTTCCCAAAGATAACATAGACAATTATGGCTTTAACCTCATGATTTTCATGAAATGGACATTGTGAACGTTATGATGTTTTTGAAATAAACATCTAGTTTGGAAACATAATCAAGAAAAGTGTTTGTGGTAAAATCAATTCACTTAAGCAAAGATAAATTGAGAAATGAACCCCACATGACTATTTGGAGACTGATCACTCACATTGAACAACCTGATCTTCCAAGTACTATAATTTAGCCAAACTTTGAACTCATAAATGGTGAACAAACCGCTCTTATTATTAGTTTGAGAAGATTCATTTTCAAAAAAAAGGGAAAAAAATACACAATGGAGAAAAACATCATCCATTTTAGACAAAGAAGAGGAACAAGCTGATATTGAGGCTAGAAGGCCCACATTACCACCACCTACATGGGAAAAAATATCTCCCTTTCTTCCATAAACTTAAACTATTTTCACATGATCACATGTAAAATTAGGATCACCAAGAAAAGGTCTATAGGTCCTCATTTTAGACTTAGGCATCTCACTCCAAAATCTCTTAAGAAAAACCTTTTAGCACTTCATAGAAATAGAGATAGATTGGTAGCAAAATTTTATAGATGTGCTTCAAGGTATTGTCTATAACTATATGCATTCTTTTGGAGTGAAAACCCTAATCTTTTTACATGATATCAAACTCCTATAAATGATTCATCAAACAATCAAAATCCATAGGAGAAAATCTCTAGCATATCATTTCATACATAGGAATTGTAGAACAAGGTATGGTCAAAAGTGGGCCTCAATATTTTACCACAATCATTACACCTTGATGAGAAACTTTTATGCTCAAGCTAGGAGAGCCCGAACAGGTTTGAACATTCCCATCCGTCCTCTCATTTAAATCAACATTGGCTTTTTAGGACTTGAACATTTTAGAGGTCTAGCATCATTCTCACTACCTTGGTCTTATCAAAACAAAAGGTTCACTTTAGGTCAACATTGGGTCAAACATTTCATTAACCCCCTTATTAAATTTTATCATTCACTTCATCCAACTTTGAAAAATTTCAAGTACACCAACACTTAGTGACTTAAACATCAAACTAACTACTAACTTAGCTACTTTGTATGTTAAATGTATCCTTTTCCATGCATTTAGTTAAAGTAGTTATCATCCTTGAGCTAGCTCATCTTGAAGGTCACAAGTCTACCCTAAAGATTTCTAAGTTCATAAACATCCTTTATCCCAACATCAAAACATCAAACTCAAGTCAAAAGTATTGTCCCAAATTTTTTGCAAAGATCACTTCCCACATCACTCATCTTTTTATCCCACATTATCATCATTGCTCCCAAAAGACTTAGAGTGTCCCTTTCACCTATATTTGAGTCAACTAGAGAGTTCAAACATTACAAAAATCAACACAACTCTCCCATAGGTGACAAAATTTATGGTAAAGAAAAGATCACAATAGAAGAGAATCATGGAGAAAACTGAAGTTACATTTACCTCAAGTGATCCAAATCCTTTAGAATTTGATCCTAGAAGTCATGTTACCCTATCACAACAACCACCATCTCCTTCATTACCATATGAGATTGAAGACGTCACGAATAACCCATTTGAGCTTACTAGGGAAGAAATTATGCAACATCAAGCCTTTGAAAACATAGCTCCTATTTCCCTGACAGTTGTAGCATATAATTTAACACAAGGTTTCACAACTTCATTGCTAGGGCTAAATTAGAATTACATTCCTAGTCTTGCAACTAGCCTTCCTAAGGATTTTGGTCACACCTCACCATTTGAAAGTAGTACACTTGTGGGTACTCTTCACACTAATCTTTCACCTCCAACAACCACTTGGACACCTACTTTTGGTGCTCCTCCTATTCCTGAAGCTCCAAAACAGCTACACACACCACTTGAACTTCATTATTCCACAACCACTTGGAAATTTCAGGGACACCCTTCTTCATCCACACCCATGAGTATGAAAAATGTGCCTACCATCACGCAAAGTGGTATAGACCAAGTATCTCAAAGCAATACACAAGGGAATGTCAATACTATATCACAAAACCAACCCTTAACGCAAATAGGGACATTTTTATCCAAACCTCTGATAGGTTCACCCAATCCACATGAAAATATAGGACAAGGGAATCTTTCCAATCAATGGACTCAAGGTCCTAGTGTGTCATTTCAATTGAAAAATTTAATGATATCATCTTTTCCCACAGTCCCATTTACTATGCCAAATCAATAGGGAACTCAAACATACATTTCTCCATCTCAATCCACCATCTTGCAAGTAATGTTAAATCAAGGTAATCCTCCACCTTTCACCAACAATCTCCTACCCACTCAAAACATCAATATCCATAATCCTTCATAGATGTTTCAACAACCACCTAATCCCACATTGCAAGCACATTCCTTAACTTTATAGCAAGAACAACAAGCCTATCAACAAGTTTTCCAACAACAAGAAGTAGCCCTAGCACAAAAGCAACATCAAGCACAACAAGCAGCCTTAGCACAACAACAACATAATGCACAACAAGAAGCCTTAGCACAACAACAACAACAAGTAGTCATAGAATAGTAAGCATAGCAAGCATCCTTAGTAGCACAATAAGAAACGTTATTAGCACACCAACAATAGCAAGCCCAACAACAAGCCCTAGTGGTGCAATAGCAACAACAAGCTCAATATAAAGCCCTACTGGCTCAAAAATATGTTCAATATCAACACCAAGGTTCCTATTATCCTCATTTAAGCATCATCAATCCAAATGCATCAGGAACATATCCATCACTTTTGCAAAATATCACACCATCATACACCCCATATAACTCATCTGTCATCTGACCATACATGTTCCTCCACCTAACTTGCAAGACGATCTAGCATCACAATTGAAAGCACTCTCAAAAGAAATGTAGGACCTTTGTGTGGGAAAGACAATGAAACATCATACACAGAACTTGTGTCCTTATCCATTTGACTGAAACATAGCAATGATTCCATTCCCTCTTGGTTTAGAAATCCCAAAATTTGTCCAATATAAAGGGAGAGGAAGTCATGTAGACCATATCAAAGAATTTAATGTCATGTTCATGGAAGTGGCTTACAACTATTCATATCTAATGTGCCTCTTCCCTCGAAGTTTAATAGGTCATGTTATGGATTATTTTTCTCATTTTCCTTCTAGTATCAATTTTTTTCAAAAATCACTGATAAATTCATCGATCACTTCTCCTTCAATCTTGACATGGACTTTAGTCTAGAATAATTATAATCTTAGACGAAATATAGGGGAAACTTTCACTAATTTCTTACAATGATGGAGACAAAGAGCTAGTAAAAGCAAGTGTCCTTTTCCTAACAAGAAAAAAGTGGGAATCATCATCACCAATCTGGATCCAAATGTATCATTCCACTTGAAAATGTCACATCATATGACGAATTGGTCCCTAGAGCCCTTAACATTGAAAGAGCCTTAATCTCACAAGGAAATACTTAGGCTTGCAAAGATAACCATCCTCCAACTAGTTCCAATGAGAAACCTCATGTATGGGCTAAAAAAAAAAATGTGACAAATGACAGTGTAGTAGATGCTAAGGTCATACTAAGTGCTCCTAGACCCAATAACAATCAAGTTGCTAGAATCCATCCAACTGTGCAACAAATAGCACCACCACAAAACAATTATATCAGTAACACCAACATGCATCAAAGGAAAATAGCTAATAGGAATAACTATCCCAAATGCAAGTACACATAGTTATCAGAACCCATCAAGATGATCATGAAGAAGTTGGTAGAGTCAAATCTAATAACACTTCCTAACTTTGAAAACTACCAAGAAACACAAGAAAATCCATCTTGGTACAATGACTGTGATCTCTATGACTTTCATAAAATTAAAGGAAATAAAATAGCAAACTACATGAAACTCGAGAATACCATCCAAGTTATCATAGAAAATGATACCATATCTATTGAGGTACTACCTAGGAACCAAGATCTCAAGATATACAAGAACCCCATGCTGAATCATAACAAAGAAAACAACAACGAAAAAGCTAAGGATTACACCAATGTGCAACATACCTATTCCAATGTAGTTTCCTCCTATGATAGTGTTATCATTGTTGTCACCTTCAAAGGAGCTAGTACAAAATGTGGAGTCAACACACAATGTGGAAAAATAATCGTTCAAGGAGTCCCATCTCAATCTAGAGCACAACCTACTTTAACCACTTCTAATCCTAGCAAATAAAATCTTCTAGATCAGCTTAAGCAGACCCCCACATAGATATCAATCTTAAAACTCTTAAGGTTATCTCCTGCACATAGAGAAATACTAGAAAAAGCCTTGTTTGAGTCATTTGTTCCTCAGAACATTGATACCGATCAATTTCCAGCTATGGTAGGGCATATCGTCAACCATCTTCTCACCTTTTCTAAGAAAGACCTACCATCACAACCATCTCATAACCATGCTTTACATCTTGAGGTTGTCATTCATAAAAACAAGGTTAAAAGAGTCTTGGTAGATGGAGGTACTGGTCTAAATATTTTCACCCTACAGTTGATAAAAAATATAGGCTATTTAGAAGATACTATTTAGAAGACAAAAAGTACCACCATTAGAGCATATGATGACCAAGAACGAGTATCACAAAGAATCATTGCACTTCCAATCCAAGTGGAACTTCTTATTGTAGAAACTACATGCTAAGTGCTTGATCTTGATCTTCCCTATAACATACTACTTGGTCAACCTTGGATTCATGCTCTAAAAGTTGTAGCCTCAACCTATCATCAGTGTGTGAAGTTTCCTTTTGAAGGGAAAGAAATCACTATCCATGGATATCCTAAGTCTTTCTACTACTACAAAAGTCTTGAGGCCAAGTTCTATAAGATCCCCCAAATACGCAAAAATGATGGACCTACACCATCGAGCTCATTTGTTGACCCATCATCCCTAGCCTCTACCTTAGCATCAAAAATACCCATTGTGCACATTATACCCAATGTCAAAGCAATGATCCAAGATGGTGGTTGTGGAAACTATAAACTATTGAAAGACACCTTTTTCATGGGAAAGTTACCTGTTTCTCCTCAATCTCATGGGAAACCTACATCTAGCACCAAACAACTAGAAATGATCAAGATGGAGGCCACTACCTTCACCAGGTGGGGGGATCTGAATCAAGAAGATGTCAATGAGGAAGATATCTCTAAACTTCTCTATCAAGATGGATGACATGTTCCTATTCTTCCCATGGAAGATAACAAAAAAGGCCTAAAGCTAATTCAAAGCATGGGATATAACAAGAATGAGAAGCTAGGGCATAATGACAATGGTTTACTAGAACCCATCGTTCATGAGAAATTAATAAAGAATATTGGCTTAGGTTGTACTAGTAGCAAGGTAGCACTTATTGGCAAAGGTATTTCTACTAAACAAGTTGAGGCTTCCTCTTGGTCACCTACATTGGATGATACAACCTTAGATGACTTCCCCCTTGATGTTGCTGACCTATTTGAGAACGACACTCTCTTTATGATATCCATAACATTCTTTGTCTCAAACAACCAACCAACCGAAATATGCCTAGTATACCCACAAATCATTGAAATGGACCAACAAGGACCATTGATTCTAGATTTATTTGAAATTGATGATGTGATCTCAAAATTCATGGGACTTCATGACAACTTATCATGGGTGGATCATAAAGGCAGACTTCAACATAGAGCTCGATACAAGGGCATACTATGGGGAGATGATTGAATCCTTTAGTCACAAAATAAATGAAATACAACTTACATGCAGATGCTTGAGTGAAAACCACCCAGTGGCACTCTCTGATCTCAAAATAGTAAAAACAAAGGATGCATACAATGGTGAAAACCTTTTTGAGGAGCCCTACGATGAGGGATTCAATCTCCCCCTTAGTGCAATGCATCCATAAAAGTCAACAGTACTAACAGAAAAGGATACTCTAGTCAATGTGGGAATAGAGGAAGCACCTAAGATCACATTTTTGTTGAATCCTTGTTGGATGAAGAACATAAGAACCTAGCAACATTCCAGAAAGAAAGAAGAGCTAACTTTGCATGGTCATACACAAATATGCCAGGCCTTGATCCAGAAGTGGTTGTGCATCACTTAGCAATCTATCCTGAAGCCAAACTAGTTGAGAAGAAATTAAGGAAGATGCATCCTCAGATAGCACTCTTGGGTAAACTAGAATAACAAAAGCTTCTTGATGTTGGATTCATCTCACCGATAGATTATCCTGAGTGGGTTTCAAACTTGGTACCAGTCTGAAAACCCACTAGGGACATCAAAATATGCACTAATTTTAGATATTTGAACAAGGCATGTCTGAAGGATGATTTTCCTTTTCCCAACATCGATCTCATTATGGACTTAACAACTGGGCATGAAATGTTCTCACTCATGGATGAATTTTCAAGATACAATCAAATCATAATTGCCAAGGAGGATCAACACAAAAATTTCCTTCACTTTTTCATGGGGAACCTATTACTGGAATGTGATGCCATTCAGGTTAAAGAATGCAGGAGCAACCTATCAAAGAGAAATGACCCTCATCTTTCATGGCATGATAAAAAAAGTAGCTACAGATTATGTGGATGATATTTTGGAAAAATCAAAGAAGACAAGTGAGCATATACAAGCCTTAGGGCCTATCTTTGATAGGCTTAAAGAATACAAGGTATGACTGAATCCAAAAAAGTGTGTGTTTAGGCTCATATCGGGGAAAATTCTTGGATTTATTGTTTCACAAAGGGATATAAATTGATTTAGCAGAGGTAAAATCCATCTCAGGCATGGAACCACCACAAACATTGAAGCAAATGTGAGGATTACAAGGAAGATTATAGTCCATTAGAAGGATCATAGCCTAGCTGTCAAATAAGATTCAACCCTTTTCGCATCTCCACCATAAAGGGATAACTTACAAGTGTGATGAAAAATGTGATAAAGCTTTCTAGTAGATCAAATATTACTTACTAACACCTCCAATGCTCATGTGTCGATACCGAACAATCCACTGATCCTGTACATCTTAGCAACACCAACAACACTAGGAGCTCTTTTAGCACAACATGATGAAAATATAAAGGAAAGAGCCATATACTACATCAGTAGAACCTTGGTAGGCTATGAAATGAACTATTCACTCATTGAGAAGGCATGCCTAGTAGTAGTTTTCGCTTCACAAAAATTCAAGCACTACATGTTGCCACATCAAATCAAGCTCATTGCAAAGATTGATCCATTAAAATATATGCTATCCAAAGAAACCCCCATAGGACGAATGGATAAATGGGTGATGATCTTGAATTTTTTTGACATAGATTACATGGAGTATAAAGAAATCAAAGGACAAGTGATCTCAAACCAACTAGCAGAAGTACCCATCTATGTTGAGAACCCTTTAATATCTGAGTTCCTTGATGAATGGATGTTCCATATTAATCTCACAGCTCAATGGAAGATTTAATTTGATGGATCAGGATCAGGCATTATTTTCATCACCCCCAAGGTGATTGTATCCCAAAGTCATACATGCTATCATTCCCATGTACCAACAACATTTTTTAACATGAAGCCCTAATCATAGGTCTTAGGATAGCAGTTCAATGGTATATTCAAGAAATTAAAGTATATGGAGACTCACAACTAGTTATCAACCAAGTTAATGATGACTATGAAACTAAAGATGACAAGCTCACTCCTTACAAGAAGATGATGGAGAATCTCAAATACCTTTTTATATACATAAATTTTGAGTAGATTCCTCACATGAACAACAAATCAGCATACGCCATGGCAACAATCAGATCACTATTAGACATGCCAAACAACAACCTTCAATGTGAATTTTTGGTAGAACAATTTCTCATGGCAACTTTTGAAGTCCCTATATCTGAATTCGTGTGTGTCATTGTTGGTTCTGGATTCCCATGGTACCATGACATCTTTACTTACCTTAATAGAGGAATCCTTCAATCGGATATCACCTCGAACCTTAAAAAGACCTTTGTTAAAAAGGCATCCCAATTTGTGATCCTAGGTGATACCCTTTACCGTCAAAGCATCGAAGGGACACTACTACGATGTCTTAACCAAGAGGAATCCTTGACTACTTTAACAAAAGTACATCATAGAATATGTGGGTCCCATTCTAGTGGTATGATATTGTCTAAGAAACTATTGAGGATGGGGTACTATTGGCCAACCATGGAAAAAGAAGCTAATTAGTATGTGTGGAAATTCATCCAATGTCAACATGGGGATCTGATTCATGCTCCATTTCAAGAATTGTAGCCAATGATCACACCATGGCCTTTTTCGCAATGGGGACTTAGCCTCATAGGAAAAATCACCCCAACCTTATCTAATGGTCATAAGTTTATCATAACCACCGCTGAGTACTTTACTAAGTGGGTTCATGCCATTCCTATGACCTACATAATGGGGAAGCAGATAGCCAAGATTATCTTGAATTACCTAATTTTTTGTTAAGGTGTTCCACAAACCCTCATCTCAAATAATGGAACCCCTTTTAAAAATTAGGATGTAAAGGAACTATGCCAAAGATTCAATATCCAACACTGATTCTCTACCCCGTACTATCCCTAGGGCAATGGTCAAGCAGAAGCCATGAATAAAACTATTCTGAAAATCCTAAAGAAAACAATTAATGAAGCTAGTCATGACTGGCATCTACAAATAAATCTCACTCTTTGGGCTTATCGAACCAGTATCCACATGCCTACAGGTGCAACCCCTTTCCCTTTGGTTTATGGATTAGAAGCCATCTTTCCTATTGAGGTTTAGCTCCCATCATTGTGAGTGTCATTACAGAACCTCATAACTAAGGAAGAATATAGAGTGTCTTGATTGAATGAGCTAGAATTCCTAGAAGAACATTGTCTTGAGGCCATCAGCCATTTGCAAGTATATCAAAACTGATTGAAACAGAGCTATAACAAGAGAATCAAATGTTGGTCATTAAAGTAGGAGATTTAGTCTTAAATTAGAATTAGAAGAACCTTGTAGATCAAGATAGTAAAGGAAAGTTTGAGCCTAACTGGTTGGGTCCCATTGTCATCACAACAAGCTACAGATTAGGAACATACCAACTGTCAACCCCTGAAGGTGAACCCTTGTAGGATCCAACCAACAACTTACATCTCAAAAAAAATTATGCCTAGTCTTGAAGGGTATAAATCAAAAAATACAAAAAAATCATAAAATAATCAAAATCCCAAAAAAAATGAGAAAAAGGATTGAAAAAGTAAAGAAAAAAATCATCCTCTAGTGAAAACCACTTTGGTGGCGCTTTGGGAAAATACCCTGTGAAAACCTAGCAAATAGGCGCCTTACGTAAGTAAAGCATCTCCATCTATTCTTTGGTTGTTTTTTCCTATCATTATTTGCATCAATATTTATCCCTCATCTGTATCTTTATCTTGGCTTGACACTGTAAGGTATCATGAACCCTTTAACACTACTTGGAATATTCCTATGGTTAGTCTGTCCTCCCTTTATCAAAGTAGGCTAACATTTCACACTAGGGGCATTTCATTATGGGTCACAATCAAGTTCTTGTATATCTTGATGTCATTGTAAATATTATCAAAAAATCCCAAAAACATCCGTAAAATGTTCATCTCGAAAATCCAAAAAAAATTGTAAATCCTATACAACTAAAATCCAAAAAAAATAGAAAATTGTAAACAAAAAATCTAAAAACATCCAGAAAACATAAAAAACCCTAAAAAGGTTGAGCATCAAAAAATCCAAAAAATGAGTCCTCTTATCAAACTACGTCATCTCTGAGCTTTAAAGTAGGAAAGGCCATCATTGATGTGCCCTTGAGACACCCTAGGTCAGTCCTTTAGGAGTCTGTCATAATAAACTATCGTCTTTCATATGTGCATATCTTCATCTTGTAAATTAGTTGAGTCAGTCAAACTACATGGTCTCTGCATGTATAACATAGGGAAGGCTAATCTATGATCAGCCCTCAAGGCCCCTAGGATAGCTCTTTAGGTTAGGTTCTTGGTCAAAACTCATAAATTCTCATAAAACCCCTAAACATTCAAATATTTTGAAAACCCCTAAACATCCAAATATCTTCAAAAAACCAAAACATCCAAATATTCCCGAAAATACAAAAACAATATAAAACATTCAAAAGACCTAAAAAGCCTCAAAATATCTCAGAAAACCCTAAACAACCTCAGAAAATTTGGAAACCTAAAACATCCACAAAAACTCTCAAAAAGACCAAAATCCACCTCAAAACATTTTCAAAATACCAAAAACATTGAAATATTCCAGAAAATCCAAAACCCATCCATCCTATATCGCTTTCACCCACAATAAGCTTTCACCCATAATAAACAATCGTCACCTTCAACCTTTGGAAAAAAAAGTAGAAAGCAAGTATATCAAGTCATAAAGTGTGAACCTATAAGTCAAAATATAACATCTAAATCATAGGTAAATACATCAGTGAATTTTATAGCAATCACTCACCTTAGCATTGTCATCCTAACATCAAACAACCCTTTGATCAACATGTCCTAGGATGTATCCTTCTTGCGATGGACATCAATATTAGACATCACCTTATTTGAACTTAAACTATGAAAGAGCTATAGATAACACTGACTATTTGTCTTTGATATTTTCTTATGATTTATCTTAGTAACCCATTCCAAGGACCTCTCAACGATGTCTAAACAAAATGATTTAGAGAGAAAGGAATGAGTCATCGATCATTATCTTTCATTTGTTGTCCTTGTGGATACTCTTGTAAAATGATCTTGGCACATACTTGCTTATTTGTGTGTGGGAGGGACATTTGGATTGTGTTGTTGAATATTGTGTATGATTTGGTCCAATATATTCTAAGCTTCTAACATGCATTCCAATGACGTTTTCGTATGTCAAGGTGTGAACAAGAACTATCCTATCTTTTTTTCAAGTCAAAGTCCATTACGCTAGATACAACATCATCTTGGTTATCAATACCTTGATGCATCGTGTCTATGTGTTATATCAAACAATAAGGAATGGTGAAAAATCCCAATCCTAAAATATGAGCAACTCCTCATCCTACATTCATCCTACATTTTGCATTGTCTCATCACCATCCCTAATAAAGTCTTGATGGATCAAGGACTTGTTGGATCTTTTGAAGCAATCATCATCATCAATGGTCATTCATTATTTATTATTTTATCTTCTCTCAGTGCTAACTTGGTATTATGACAGTCAACAAAAACATCATCAATGCATCCACCCAGCATCCACAAACCATCAAAATACATACATCTCACAATCATAGCATAATAATAGCATCCATCTCATAATGATTTCATATCATACATTATGCATAGTCGTTTAAGTCATGATGAATAATTTATTATTCTAAGCATCTTAAGTCATTGCATAAGAATTTTCATCCACATGCATACATCATCATCATAAAACATGCATAGAAATATACAAAAATAAATGCATCCATGTCATTTGCATCAATAACATCTGCATATCATAATCATCCATCCATATCATATCCATCCATGCATAAAATAAAGTGAACACATCATAGCATGAATCATTCGTATCTGTATCATATATATATATATATATATAAATGAATGTCATGGTACAAAATATTGATCAGTATATGAACATTGATCAAAAATAAAATATTCACAAGGCTATCAAAAAGGATCCCATGAATGTATATTTGTGATAAATAATGGGGAAAAATTTAAAAAATTCTATACATAATAGCTAGCCCTGATGGTTGCTACCATCTCCAGCCTACCTCTCGAGATAATCCTCTGCTTGTGGCCATGCATTGCAATGTTGTGAAAAATTTGGTTGTCTCAAAGCCACTAGAACATCACGATGATAATGATGCCTATAATATGTATCCTCTGTAACATCCTCTATATATAACCGCACTGAAACTATTCAAACATGTGTGGCCACCATCATTGCCTCAATCTATTGTCCTTGAATAACTTCCTAATCTCTATCCCCTGTCAAAACCTGTACTCTCTATAGTTCCTGATCTATCACACCTATAACTCTAACCACTTGTTGCCAAGCCTAGTCTCACTCAGTAGTAATGGAAAAAACCTACTGGTAGGCTTGATCCCACTCACAAGTCAATATCTACACCTACTACTATAGCTATTGTATATGAGCATCATGAGCATCTTGTGGTGGTGGTTGTACTACTTGCTAATGAACTAGAGGTTGTTGTTGTACAACTAGAGGAGCCCTCGAAACCTAACCATCCTAGCCATCATTTCCCCTACATCTCCTAACTCCTTTTCCTCTAGGTCCCCCTCTGGGAGGAACACCTGCTAGATCCGTCAAACATCAGGGAGGGAGGGATGAATCATGCATGATATGTAAGAGTAGTCTAAGCTAATGCCTATCCCTGATCATATTTCCAAGGCAAGGCCACCAACTATCTGAAGCTCTATATGGCCTCTGGAGCTAGGATAGTCAGTCCCCATGTGGGAAGCTCTCTAGCTGATCTCATTAAAATGGCTTTGTATGCATCGTTAGGTCTATCTTGGACCTCTCTGAACTTCCATGCTACCTTGTTTGGTAGATACCTCTCAATAATGTGGTGCTCTCCACCTTGCATGTATCAAGTCTATCTAGAAAAATAGAACTACTAAATATCATCAAACCATGGCAGCATCTGTATCCATGGGCGCCAGTGGAAAACTATCATATCATCTATCACTTATATCTAATGCGAGAGCCCAATTTGTCCAGTGTGCCTGAGAGTAATGGAACTTCTATATCTCCAAATGATGGGATCATCTAGCTCCACGTTTACCATCTAATTCCATGCTAAGCCCCATCCTAGGCTAAATCCTTTGCCCAAATATGTAGTAGAGTCACCCTTGCACCAATGGCCCTCCCATCACAATAGCCAAAATCATGTAAATCATGATATAGGAAGGCTAGCATCATGAGCCCCCATGCAAAAAGTGTCCTATGTAGCATCTAATTCCATGCTAAGCCCCATCCTAGGCTGAATCCTTTGCTACACCTATCTAGAGCCACCAAACCTAAAATGATGGCTATGATGATCAATCTAAACATCGACACATGACCTTTGTATGAATCCAAGTCAATCTGTGATGTAACAAAAGCAATTTGGATCCATCCTTGTGACCTCAAGGTAGGCATCAAATTCAACATCAATGTCATAAATCACATGGTCTTCATGAATCAACATAGTATACGCCAAACATCCTCTAAAGTAACTATCACCTCACCTATCAGAAGGTGGAAGGACGAGGTCTCATTGTGCCATCTCTCACATAGAGCTATCATCATCACTAAGTGTGTGTGAATCACAGGTGCATATGCAATATACCAGAGGCCAATCTCTCCTAGGTGCTCTTGGCATAACTCTAATAGATCACCTAAACTCTCCAAAATGGTCATCCTGTGCTAGCATGACATAATTGGTGGAAAGACCTCCTGCATCCGTGAAGCACACAATGTCAGGAAATCATCAAAATTTGACTCAATTTGAAATTTCTAGCTCAAAAATCACAATAGTGTCACTATTTTCAATAGCGTCGCTATATTCAAATTTCAAATTGTGATGCCTGAAGCATTTAAAACTAGAAGTCAAAATATGCATCACCAAATAAGTTGGCATCACAATTTAACTTTTGGCATACCTTAACCCTAATTTCTAAATCGAAAAGTGTGTCACCATATAAAATTAGAAACCCTGATTTTAAATCATGAATAACATCCCTATATAAATATGCATTTCTATAATTCATCTGGTCATCATCAATGTTAGTTTGGGCATTGTTATATAGTGACACCACCAAAATTTAAACTTCAAAGTGTAATAAATACATCAAATATTCAAATTTCAAATCATGTTTGGAGTCACATAATGGTGGTCCTATGCCTAGAAGCTATTGGAACTCTCAAACTCGATCAGAGATGTTCCTGGGAAGATCTGAATGTGCCATTTCGACAGAGGGTTAGAGCTCAAATCGCAAGAATCTCTTAAGTGTGAATGCACAAATGAATTGAAAATGACCCTTCTTGGCCTATTTAAGCTAGAAAATTAGGGGTTTTTTTTCCCTAACTTAACCTTGAAGATAGGGTATATCATCATTTTCACCAAATTTTCCAATTTGATCCTAATTTTGCATCATTTTTTGTATTTTTGGCATTATTCTTGCATCCCAGAGCCTTTCTGGACCCTTGGGGCAGCTTTTAACCTTTATCGAGAAATCAATCCAAAATTCAAAATTTCTACCCGATTTCTCAAGGGGGTAGGGATTCAACTTTATCCTTCCATTGGGGCATCTAAAAAATCAAAAAACTTTTATTTTTTGATTTAAGTAGCAATTTTGATCTGAAAAGCGTTATTCTTTGAACCAAAGCAGTAGATTCATCACTTCAAAGATGGGAAAAATGTAGACATTGAAAAAATGTCCTATTCCATATCATACACTTAAAATAAATTTACTAACATCATTTCCTCTCTAACCCATCCTCTTTTCGCTTAATTAATTTAAATAGCTGAGCTATTTAATTAATTGCATCATTTTCATCTATTGACCTAATTAATTTAATCAGGTTAATTCAGCCCCCTTCATGCTAACATTTCATCTCATTAAATTAAATACATGAAAATGATTAATTTAATTCCCTAAGTCATCTTATTTAATTAAATAAACCTAAGTTATTTAATTAAATATCATTTCATCTCTCCTCCATTTATTAAACCATTTAATTTAATAAATATCACTTTAATTCTTCAATTCCCCTAATTGCATGATTAAATCTTGTTTAATTAGAAATTAAACTAACTTTCTTCTAAGAAAAGGGAATATTCTTTATCCCCTTTTTTGCACAATTAAAAATTTATTTTAATTTGTAAATTTCCTTTTTCCTCACCCAAAAGAATATTCTAAGGAATATTATCTCTTCTTCAATCATCTCACTTGGCTTCTTGAACAAGATAAACCTTTAACCTCTTGAACAAGTCACATTTGACCTATGTGAGCAGGCCAAAAGTGTATTTTTTTGAGGCAAATGTGTACCCTTGATTGAATCTCATCATGCATTGTCATCCATTGATGAGAATCCATGATCTTGTCCTCTCACCCCCTTCATCTTGGATCGTTGATTAAAATTTTTGTTCTAATTTTTTCATTCTTGATTTGCTCTCCTATAAATATGTCACTATTTAGAGACAAATGGATCCATCTTTCAATTCCAAAGTCATGTTGTTGAATTCACTTGCATCCATAATCTCAGTTTACTCACTTTTAAGCTTATCTTAGTTAATTTTAATTGCATCATAGCTTAGAACATCCATTAATGGCTTCCATGCATCCATCTTAGTTTGTATATGAATTAGGGTTTTCATCTTTTAACATATCTTTAGATTAGATTAGCTTAGAAATAGCATAACCAATTAATTTTTAGCATAAAATCATGGTACTTAGCTTGCATCATGTTCATTTTAGCATAAACCAGGTTTTCATACATCAATCACAATAGTTTCATCGATTCTCTTCCATAGAATTGAGTGGAATAGGAAAAGTAATCATGGGATTAGGAAAGGGTCGCCATTTCACATCAACATGACACCAATTCAAAAATAGGATAAGTTTCAAATGGGTTAGATTAGGAATTTAACTATTTTTGTGTAGTTCATAGTTTTCATTTTGAATTAAATGCTTAGTTTAGATTTCCAATTTGAATGATCTTGTTTGTAGATGTAGGTATGTTTGGAAAAATTATGCTTTGATTCATCATGAGTCGAGCATAATCGACCATCACCAACATTCCCTTGTCTCATAGAAATAGTCACATTAGATTCCCAATTGTAGCATAATTCTTCTTCATTAGTGGTTTTGTTAAATGATGTGATGATTCAAAATAATCCTGAAAAAAAGTAGATGCCTCCATTTATGCAGATGTTGCATTCTTCTAACTTCCCTTGCATCACTGCTAAAACTCTCTTTGGCTACATGATCCACCTTCTAGTTGTTACAAGCTACCCCTTCTAGTTGCTACATGCTATAATCTATTAGCTCTAACTCCTTAGTTGCAAAGAGTTAGTTCAAACAATGCCTACACAATACTAATTTCCATAATTTAAACATAGATATTTATTTTATTTCATACATATCCACATATTAACCATGCAATAACTATCATATCATAATCATATTTCCATAGACTTTAAACCATGTCCAATTTTTCATAATGATTATAAAATATAGTAAATTTTAGGAATATATAGGTGAAATAAAGAAAAAGTAGGTGGGTGCAACAAAATTCTTATTATTTTATTAGGAAATGAGATCCACATGAAGAATTTCCTTACAACCCTTAGGTGATTCAACTCAAGGTGTGAATTTGCAAATTTCCTTATGCTTGTAGGATGGGGGTCAAGGCCAAATAACACTTTGGGGAGAAAAACTAAAAATAGTATTTACTAACACCAAAATGCAATCTACCAATTGGAATATCAGTATTAAACTCAATACTGACAAAACCTATAATCAGATTGTAGGTCAAAGAAGGGAAAATATGAATGTACCTTTCACCAAAAGTTAGTTTCTAAAGTTTATTTGGGACTCATTTTCCCATGGGAGAATGAGTCCTTTATTAGGGTTTTTCTGCAACTTTCGGGAGCCTCTTTTTCTATCTTTGCACTTCCAAATTCTCTAGGTTTCAATGTTAGAAATTCAAAAATAAATTCCTATAAGTGAGTTTTCATGAGAAGATGACAACTTTGAAAAAAAATCATTTTTTCTCTTTAAAAGATCTTCATTATTTCTTCCACGTAAACCTACAAACACAAATCAAGAGTGAATTTTTTTTTTTTTTTTGGTGAATGGGGATTTTCCATGTTTAAACTTCATTTTGGTAATTAAACCTTGAAATGAAATGAAAAATGAAAGAGGGAATGAAGAATGAACAAATAAATGTTACAACTCAACAAACCCTTCAATAAATTGTGGAATGTAGATCAATAACTTGCATGAAATGGCTTTAATGGATGTGGATCTTGAACCTTGAATCTTGTTTGAAATAATGACTTTGAATGTTTAAATGGATTATGAAACCTAAATCACCATATTAGCTCTAATAACACACATGATGCAAGAAGACTTTGACATGACAGTTGGATCTTGATTGTTGCAATAAATATTCAATAAATTTTCCTTTGAATTCCTTGAAAGTGCTCTTGATCATCAAATTTTCCATAGGAATAATCAATTCAAAATTACTAGGTGAAACATATTGAAATAACCTTATAATTATAGGTATGTACCCTATTAGAACTATAAGAATCTGGTGTTTTTACATAAGTTTTCATTCATGAGCTTCCAGTCTTGGTCTGACCATATGCATTTTTCATCTATAGTTTGCCATATTGTCCCATTGAATCAATCGTGTTGTGCATTTTTCATGTCTAGGTCCATATCGGCATAGGTTCATTCTTGTCTCCCTGACCCGTTGTGCTTTTTCTACTTGCAATAAGTCTATGTTGCCTATCGGCAAGACTTATTATCTGTCATAGCGAATGGATTTTTCCTGCAGGTGGTTTTCGGCATGACATGTTCTCTGTTGTGGTGACTAGCATTTGTCTATTGGTAGTTATCGACATTACATCTATATTGTTTCAGCGACCGTGGAGGCTCCTATCAGCATATCTTATGGCTTTTGGGATAGGGTCTCACTGAGTTTTGTTTGTCTCCCCGACTTGTGCATATGAGAGGATTCATCGGCGGGAGTCAAACGGTCGGGCTAGCATCTTACCAAAATTAGGGTGTCTCAGCAACAAGTGCATTATGGATTATCTTCGGCCAGACTTGGTTACTTCGTCGTAGGGTTTCGACGAGTGACCTTCGGTCTCGCCGATGGAGTACGATGAAGGATCTTCGGTGGGAGTTCTGAATTGTCTGGTATGTGCTCGGGGTGTTTCGGTGAAACATTGTGTACTCTATATAATGTCTCCCCGAGTGTGATAGGCTACAGCGACATACATTGGACAAAGCTTTTCTGTTGATATGGGTGCATTGGTGTCTTGGCAATGTATTATGGCTCGTGGCTTTCAGCAGAATGGGATGATTTTTCCATTAGGTCTCCCCGATATCAGTGATCTATAGCGAAGTGGATTGAATGAAATGTGAAGTTCAGTGGGAGATTTCTTAAGTTCTAGCGACTTAGATGTAGTGGGTGCCTTTCGGCCTGACATATTGATATCGGTAAGTGGTCTTCTCGATTCCACATTGTTACAGCGAAGGGACATAGGCAGATTTTGTGACTTCGGTGTAACGGACAGGTTGTCTTGGCGACCTGAAATGTTTTCTAGCTCTCGGTGAAACTTAAAATGATCTATGTGACTTCTCACCGATAGCACGGGGCTATAGCAAAATGAAAAAGAACAAAAGGATGCCTCTTGTCTTTGGAATAACATTTTCCTGGTCACAGCAGCATGAGATTAGGGGGAGCCTTCAATGGAGCTTTGTGTAGTTTGTGTGGCATCTTACTGACCCAGATGAGTTATGGTGAATGCGAACACAGTGGACGTGGGGTGGTAACGAGTGAATTTCCTTCGGTAGGACGATATGGATGTCTCACCGACTGTCTCACAGGTGAAAAATAGAATTTCAAAATCTTGTGGCTGACATGTTGAATGCTTGGAGATCGTTGCCTGCCAGCTCGATTGAGCCCGAATCTTGTGGAGGGCCGACATAATGTTTTCTTTTGATATTTTTCTCATTCTGGTGTATAAATAAGCATGTTGTAGTTATTAATTGGGACTAGACATTAGATGTTTGATACACTAAAAATAGATACAGTAGAATAAAATTATCAAACCAGGGGCTATTGTTGCATGATTTTCACAATGGAGGTATTTATGAGATTCAGTTGATGTTGCTACATTTTCTCTAGTGTCAATTATCTGTTGAATTGAAATGAAAAATGCTGCTAAGTTGTCTCCATGAATGATTTTTTTGGTTTTTTAAATTAACATAGCAAGTTTATGTTTGATTTATCGATACACATTTGTTGTATTTGTGTGATCAATCAACTGGTTGTTTCAAGCAAAGATTAAATCCTCTTATTGATCACAGTAATTAGAGAAACTCATCTTGGATTATTGAAGTAGAACTTAGTAGTCACATTGTTGCATGTTTATACAAGTTGTAAACAAAACATATGCCATATAGTTTGTGTCTTTTCTAGAAAGTGTTGCTTATCTTGATCTCATTTGACTCCGCATACCCAACAAGGCACTAGTCTCTACACTTCATCATTATAAATTTATTCAGTTACTTTTAATTGAGTATTTAGGACTTAGAGTAGAATATTGTCACTGTTTTCAAATTAAAATTTCATCTGTTCACTCCCATGTGCCATTGTGAACAAGTGTTGTAAGAGGATTGATTGCAAGTTAAGTCTGCATTATTCAAAGAGGTACACCCACCTTGGTTTTGCAGCACCTAAAGAGTAGAAGGTTTAATTGTTTCAAACCTTGTTTTGTTACCCTGAAATGTTGTGAAAGCTTGGCAGCCTTTTGTGGTGTAAACCTACATTTTTGAGAGCTAAAAAATTGGTGACTCTACTGGGGAACAATCAGAATCAAGACCTTAATCATAGAGTTAGAAATATTGAATAGACTTCGCTGGGAATAAGAAATATTGAACATTTTTCTCATTTTTTGATTAAAGTGAGTGGCGACTCTGACAAAAAAAATTGCAGTTATTCATCATGAATGGAAGAAGGTCTTAGTATAGGGGAGGTCATAATGGAGCCCCTCCTGACAGCAGTAAATGGATTCATAAGGATGACAATGTTGATAAAGGAAAAAAGATAAATGAGGATATGTATCTGACAGGTAGAGACAAAGCAGAATGCTATGATACATGGAGGGATTATTCAAGTGCAAAACTGTGTACCCCTAGGGAGCAATTAAATCCATTTTATAATCCTCAAAAACAAGCTGAGCTTGAAGCTAAGAAACAGGCTGAGTTTGAAGCTAGACTTGAGCTTGAATGACTCAAAATTCATCATGAATATGATCAGAAGATGATGAATAACCAAAATATGGTTGTTGATCATGAGCTTCTTGAGAAAGTAAAGGCACAATTCGAACAACAAGAGAAAAAGATAAAGGAGTTGGAGGCTAAATTACAGAAAGCCCAAATTGCTGATCAGATAGATGGTGGCTCAAAGTATGTTCCACCTCACAAGCAAGGTGATCATGGTGCAGGATCCTCCAATCAATAGAACGTTCCTTACAATCAGGGTGGGAATCACTATAAGCAGCCAGGTAATCCCCCTTATATTCCCACATAGCATGCGGACATGCGTCCACCTCCTGGTCAGCATCACATCCCTAGCATAATGTGCAATACAACAATCTCATGCATCAGTATCAATATCCACCTATCCCTCCCCCTCATGAATATGCAGCAAAGATCAGGCAGTTTGATTTGGCAGGATTCCATCTATGCCCTTACCCTATGGATAGCAGCTGGAGAGGTCTGTTTCCCAATTTTACAGGGAGCAATGCAGTCACTACTGAAGAACATCTAAGAAATTTCAATATGTTCATTCAAGATATAGGTATGCCATATGAAGACTTGCACATGAGGCTTTTTATGATGTCACTTATTGAAGATTCTAGGGATTGGTTTAACAGCTTGCCTGCATATTCAATTAATTATCTCCAATTATTCCAAGATTGATTCCTAGAGTAGTATGGAAATCTAAATGCACCAGATGTAGCTCTTCATGAACTAGTGAGGATTTAGAAAAATCAAAATGACTTAGTTTATGATTTCAATCAAAGATTTAACAAATTGCAGACTAAGGTACCTCTTGGATCAAGGTTGCCAGATTCGGTAGCTTTAAGTGTTTATTTAAATGCATTTGATCCCAAAACAAGGTATGAACTGAGAAATAGATTTCCAAGAGGTCTGGTTGAAGCATAGAAGATCGCTTTGACAATTGAAAATAATAGGAAGGCTGCTAGTATAACTAATAAGAGAGACAACCCATGGCCTCCTCAGCAAAACAATAATTATTAGTACAGACAAGAGAATACATACATAAATGAAAACAAAAATGAAAGGCCAAGACTACATGGTATGCCTTACAATACAGACTGGAAAGATGGGAAACCTATATCAGCCAGACCCAGAAACAGAGAGACCCCTAATCCATTAAGCAAGAAGGGAACTTACATTGTGAGTAATAATTATTTTTGTGAAGTTTGTAATCAGCCACATTCTCCAGACTATTGTGTTGTAGCTCAAAGGATGCAAGAAGAAGGAATGTTGAGGGAAAATAATGGAGAAGATCACACTGTATATTTGACTTCAAATGTTTTTCACCATGTTGAGGAAAGAAACTCATCTTCAGAGGATGAAGGCTATGAATATGATCTCTCCAATCAGAAGTATAATGTCCATATGGCTTAACAACATATTTTTTATGATTCTGATGAAGATTACACAAAGCCACACCCTGTTGCAATGCCTGCTCAATGCAATGTGAGGAGACTTACTGAAGATGAAATAGAAAGGATCACTATTGCTACAGTTGAGAAAGCCAAAAGTTAATACTGGTTGACAAACAAAAAAGTAAATGAGCAAGATGGGGTTCCTAGGGGAATTTTTATAAAAGATCAAAAGGCAACACAAGAAATTGTAAAGAAGCCAGAAAACAAGCAGCATGATAAAATTGAACAAAAACCATGCCAAAAGGAGGAAGTAAAGGAATTAAATAGAGAAATACAGATGCCTGACCAGTCCAGTAAAAAAGAAAAAGAAGAAAACAAAAGAGAAGCGCCATAATTAAAGAAGATTGTCAAGGTGGAGAGTTCCTCTTTTGATTTCACTTAGGCATTGTCCCAGGTAAAAATGTATGTTCCACTACTTGAGATGATGAAAATTAAAAAGTATAGGGATACTGCTGTTCAATTGATAATGAATGGAGAACATGTGAATGTTGAAAATAAAATAAGTGTTAAAGTAGTCAGTAGGCAAGAGAAAATAAATAATTCTGAAGTCTGCTTGGGTGATATATTATCAACTCCTCCTCAAGTTGATCCCTTTTTTACTACGTTGCTTGTTAATAACAAATTGTTAAGGAACTGCATGATTGATTCTGGTGCTGCTATAAACATCATGCCTGTTGGAGTCATGAAACAACTTGGTATGTGGGTTGATATCACTGGAGGCAAGTGTTATGCAATGGATAACAAACCTATTCCTATGGTTGGTATTATGAAAGATGTTGAAGTCAAATTGGCTACTTATCCACAGGTGGCTTATAATATAGATATCATAGTGATTGATACTCCTCCGCAGTTTGGTATGCTTTTGTCAAGACAATGGACAGGAGCAGTTGGAGGAAATGTCCAGTTTGATTTGTCTTATGCTACTATTCTAGTGAATGGTCAAGATGTGAAGTTATACAGAGAGCCAAGAATGAATTAGCTTGTTCAATGTGTACCACAGGATCAGATTAATTGTTTTTGTGATGTTGATCTAGGGAGTTTTAAAGTAGAACCAGCTCAAGCATAATTAATTAATAGTGATCCAATTGAAAAACATGCTGCACAAAATTGCAATGGAGTATGGAAGATGTACTTTGATGGAGCATGTAGTCAAGAAGGTAATGGCACTGGGATTGTTTTTGTTTCCCTTGAAGGTACTACTTTTAAATATTCATTCTTGTTGGCATTTGAATGTACAAACAATGTGGTAGAGTATGAAGCTTTATTAACAGGTTTGAACATAGTTGTGAAACACAAGATTAAGTTGCTAACTGTTTTTGGTGATTCTGAGTTGGTTGTTTCACAAATTAAATCCAAGTATGCAGCAAAGCACAAAATATTAAAGCAATACAAGAATGTTGCATGGGACACAATTGAACTGTTTGATGCATTCTCAATTGAGTGGATTAACAGATCAAAGAACATAATGGCTGATTTTTTAGCAAATGTGGCGCTGAAGAAGGATGATATCACATTGGCTGGGGTATCATAGATTGAGTTCAAGACAAGGCTTGTTGTTCCTGATAATTTTTATAGTTGGCAGGTCTTCAATGATGATAATGATCTTTTGAAATTCCTCAATTGTATAGATCAGTATGAAGCTCAGGAAATTGATTTCAATGCCTTTGTTGAGGAAGTAGATGGGAAACAAACTGTGTTTGGTAAGGAGATCTTACAGCTCGAAACAAATAAATTTCCCAAGGGTCTAGTGGAATTGGAAAGGGTGTATGATGGAAATGATAGATCTCTAATGAAGCAAACACCAGTCAGAAAGGAAGATGTTGAAGAGATTAACTTGGCGACTGAAATAGCACCAAGAAAGGTATATATTGGAAAGAATATTAGCCCTACAATTAGAAGAATGTTGATTGAGTTGTTAAGAAAATATAAACATGTTTTTGCTTGGTCATATGAAGATCTGAAAGCATATAGGGAAGATTTATTCTAGCATGAAATACCATTGAAGCTAGATGCCAAGCCTTTTAGGTAGAAGCAAAGACCTATAAATCCAACATTGGAGCCTAAAATGCAAGAAGAACTAACAAAGCTCAGAGATGGAGGAATTATCAAACCAATTAGACATTCAACATGGGTTTCTAATTTGGTCCCTGTAAGAAAGAAGAATGGTGATATCAGATTATGTGTGGACTTTAGAAATCTGAACATGGCATCTCTCAAGGATAATTATCCTCTACCCAACATGGAAGCAATATTGCATAAGGTGATAGGCTGTGAGCTGTTATCTATGATGGATGGGTTTTCTGGATACAATCAGGTCAAAGTCAAGGAATCTGAGCAATACAAGACAACATTCACTACTCCTTGGGGAACATTTGTGTACATAAGAATGCCATTCGGTCTCACCAATGCTGGAATGACTTTCCAAAGAGCCATGGATCTAGCATTTGCTGATCTTATTAATGTTATCATGATTGTGTACCAAGATGATTTGACTGCTTATTCGAAGAAGGATGAAGATCATGTGCAACATCTTGAAAAGGTATTTATTAAAGCTCTTGAATATGGTATTAGTTTAAATCCAAAGAAGTGTCATTTTGTAGTCATTGAGGGTAAGCTCTTAGGGCATATTGTTTCGAAAGAGGGAATTAGAATAGATCCTGAAAGGGTTGAAGCTATTGATAAGGTTCCTATTCCCCAAACTGTTAAAACTATACAATCTTTCTTTGGAAAAATTAATTTTGTCAGAAGATTTGTTTCTAATTTTGCTAAGATCATCAAGCCCATATCTAAAATGTTGAAGAAAGGACAAAAGATGGATTGGATTGCTAAAGCTTTGGATTCTTTTATGTCTACCAAGAAGGCTATCAAAGAGGCTCCTATTTTTAAGTCTCCAGACTTTACAATGCCCTTTCAAATTTTTTCTTTTGCCTCAATGCATACTATTGCTACTGTTATGTTATAGAAGAATGAGGATGGTTATGAACAACTTGTGTCTTTCTTTAGTAAATAATTACAAGGGTCTGAATTGAAGTATGACATAATGGAAAAATAGGCCTTTGCTCTTGTGAAGGCTACTAAAGCATTCAGACCATATCTTGTTGGAGCAAAAGTAATTGCTTATGTCCCTCATGCTATTGTCAAAGACATTTTAACACAATCTGAAGTCATAGAGAAAAGATGGAGATGGATCAATAGGATTCAAGAATTTGACATGGAGATAAAAATTACTAAGTTGGTAAGAGGCCAAGGCTTGGCTAAGCTGATGGCAGAAACTATTATTGAGGCAAATCTGATCTGTAATGTTGAGGAAGGGGCTACAGTTGCAAGCATTGAACATACTCCTTGGTATACTGATGTTATGCATTATCTTGTCTAGATGGATTGAGTGATAGCTAGAGGAGAACTTTGAAGTTGCAAGCATCCAAATATGTTTTTATGGATGGCGATCTGTTTTGGAAAAATAGGGATGGCATATTGTTGTTATGTTTGGATGAGTCATAGGCTAAGCATGTTTTGAAGGAAATGCATGAAGGAGTTTGTGGAGGTCATTATTCAACAAAGACAACTGCACACAAAATTCTCAGGGCTAGGTATTATTGACCAAAGTTTTTTAATGATTCCTTTACACATTTGAGAAAATGTGAGGCTTGCCAAAAGTTTTCTGGAAAATTGAAGTATCAGGGTGCTTTGCCACTTCGACCTCTACAGGCTGATGCCCCTTTTCATCAATGGGGAATTGATTTCATTGGGGAGATGTAGGAGAAGTCAAGTGGAGGACATAGGTGGATACTAGTTACCACTGATTATTTTACAAAATGGGTAGAGGCAATCCCAACTAAGCAGGCTACAAGTAAAGTTGTAACAAATTTCTTGATGGATAACATTATCACTAGATTTGGTACACCATTGAGGATAATCACTGATAATGGGATGTGTTTCAGGTCAGATGAATTCAAAAGCTTTTGTGATAAGTATGGAATTACTATTTCTTATGCAGCCCCTTATCATCCACAAGCTAATGGACAAGCAAAATCTAGCAATAAAAGTCTTTTGAAGATCATGAGGAGGGTGTTAGGACAAAACAAGAAGACTTGGGATTCAATGTTAAGGTTGGCTGTATGGGCTGATAGGATCACTATGAAAAAGGCAATTGGGAAATCCCCATTTGAATTAGTGTATGGAGCACAAGCCAGGATGCCTTTGTAGAATTTGTTACTAGTCTATAGGTTTGTCTTACAAGAATATTTGGAAGTTCTTGAACCCATGGAAGACAGAATGGAGCAACTTGCTAAACTTGATGAAGTAAGGAGGGAGGCCCAGAATCAAAACATGAAGTTACAGGCACAGATGAAGTATCTATTTAATAAGAAGGCAAAGGATAGAAAGTTTGAAGAAAATGACTTAGTGTTGATGTGGAATGCAAGGTGTCAGGAGAAAGGCAAGCATGGTAGATTTGAAGCTCTTTGGCTGGGACCTTTTGTTGTTGTTGGAAAAAGGGGTGAAGACTCATATTATCTCCAGAACATGGTTGGTGAAGATCAGGAATTTCCTATTCATGGGAAATTCTTGAAGCTTTTCTTCTCTTGATCAACACAGGGGATGGAGGGTTGCCAGTGCATAGAAAACTCTTATGTATCGTCTTTAAAATTATTTTCCATGCACAGTAGTTTAGGTTCTCATCCATCTCCATTTCACTCTCATTTTCCATCCTGCATTCATTTTGCATCCATTTCACTTTCAATTCATTTCATTTGCTTCATTCCATTGCTTCTCACTAGTTGTTCATTTTGTGTCTAGTTTGCTCAACCCAGGATTCTAGATCCTTGCAATGATCTGACAATCATTCATCCCCAGACGAAGCCACTATTAGAACTATAAGAATCTAGTGTTTTTACATAAGCTTTCATTCATAAGCTTCCAGTTTTGGTCTGACCATATGAATTTTTCATCTATAGTTTGCCATATTGTCCCATTGAATCAATCGTGTTGTGCATTTTTCATGTCTGGGTCCATATCAGCATAGGTTCATTCTTGTCTCCCCGACCCGTTGTGCTTTTTCTGCTTGCAATAAGTCTATGTTTCCTATCGGCAAGACTTATTATCTATCATAGCGAATGGATTTTTCCTACAAGTGGTTTTCGGCATGACATGTTCTCTGTTGTGGCGACTGGAATTTGTCTGTTGGCAGTTATCGACATTACATCTATATTGTTTCGATGACCGTGGAGGATCCTATCGGCATATCTTATGGCTTTCGGGATAGGGTCTCACCGAGTTTCGCTTGTCTCCCCGACTTGTGCATATGAGAGGATTCATCAGCGAGAGTCAAACGGTCAGGCTAGCATCTTACCAAAATTAGGGTGTCTCAGCGACAAGTGCATTATGGATTATCTTTGGCCAGACTTGGTTACTTTTTCATAGGGTTTCGGTGAGTGACCTTTGGTCTCACCGATGGAGTATGATGAAGGATCTTCGGCTGGAGTTCTGAATTGTCTTGGTGAATCGGTATGTGCTCGGGGTGCTTCGGTGAAACATTGTGTACTCTATATAATGTCTCCCCGCGTGTGATAGGCTACAGTGACATACATTGGACAAAGCTTTTCTGTCAGTATGGGTGCATTGGTGTCTTGGCGATGTATTATGGCTCATGGCTTTCGGTGGAATGGGGTGATTTATCCATTAGGTCTCCCCGATATCAGTGATCTATAGCAAAGTGGATTGAATGAAATGTGAAGTTCAGCGGGAGATTTCTTATGTTCTAGCAACTTAGATGTAGTGAGTTCCTTTCGGCCTGACATATTGATATCGGTATGTGGTCTTCCCGATTGCACATTGTTATAGCGAAGGGACATAGGCAGATTATGTGACTTTAGTGTAACAGATAGGTTGTCTTGGTGACCCGAAATGTTTTCTAGCTCTCAGTGAAACTTAAAATGATCTTTGTGACTTCTCACCAACAACACGGGGCTATAGCAAAATGAAAAAGAACAAAAGGATGCCTCTTGTCTTCGGAATAACATTTACCTAGTCACAGCGACACGAGATTAGGGGGAGCCTTTGGTGGAGCTTTGTGTAGTTTGTGTGGCATCTTACCGACCCGGATGAGTTATGGTGAATGCAAACACAATGGATGCAGGGTGGTAATGAGTGAATTGCCTTCGATAGGATGATATGGATGTCTTGCCAACTGTCTCATAGGTGAAAAATAGAATTTCAAAATCTTGTGGCCGACATGTTGAATGCTTGGAGATCGTTGCATGTGAGCTCGATTGAGCCCGAATCTTGTGGAGGGCTGACATAATGTTTTCTTTTGATATTTTTCTCATGCTGGTGTATAAATAAGCATGTTGTAGTTATTAATTGGGACCAGACATTAGATTTTCGATAGACTGAAAATAGATATAGTAGAATAAAATTATCAAACTAGGGGCTATTGTTGCATGATTTTCATAATGGAGGTATTTATGAGATTGAGTTGATGTTGTTGCATTTTCTTTGGTGTCAATTATCTGTTGAATTGAAATGAAAAATACTGCTAAGTTGTCTCCATGAATGATTTTTCTAGTTGTTTAAATTAACATAGCAAGTTTATGTTTGATTTATCGATACACATTTGTTGTATTTGTGTGATCAATCAACTGGTTCTTTGAAGCAAAGATTAAATCCTCTTGTTGATCATAGTAATTAGAGAAACTCGTCTTGGATTATTGAAGTAGAACTTAGTAGTCACATTGTTGCATGTTTATACAAGTTGTAAACAAAACATATGCCATATAGTTTGTGTCTTTTCTAGAAAGTGTTGCTTATCTTGATCTCATTTGACTCTGCATACCCAACAAGGCACTAGTCTCTGCACTTCATCATTAGAAATTTATTTAGCTACTTTTAATTGAGTATTTAGGACTTAGAGCAGAATATTGTCACTATTTTCAAATTAAATTTTCATCTGTTCACTCCCATGTGCCATTGTGAACAAGTGTTGTAAGAGGATTGAATGCAAGTTAAGTCTGCATTATTCAGAGAGTTACACCCACCTTGGTTTTGCAGCACCTAAAGAGTAGAAGGTTTAATTGTTTCAAACCTTGTTCTGTTACCCTAAAATGTTGTGAAAGTTTGGAAACCTTTTGTGGTGTAAACCTGCATTTTTGAGAGCTAAGATACCCTAAATTTCTTGAAATTCAAATATCACAATTTGACATTTGAATATACACTTAGAGATATTTAAATCTCACAAATATATATATATATATATATATATAAACAAGTGGAATGGGTCCTAAGGTTAAGGGAAGACCCATTCTCACATGGGAGAATGGGTCCTAGGTCCCTAAACTTAGGACACACATTGCTCAATGAGAAGTGTTATTTTAAGGCATTAATGAATGTCAGGTTTCCTCTTTGGAAAATGTAATAAATAGGCTTGTTAAATGAATTATATGGACAATTACAGAAATTAAGCTCAATTAATTAAAGGAGTCCTAAATATTTTTGAAAGTGTAAAGGGGTACACTTTAGAACACTAAAATAAGGAGCAATTAAGTCCAATTTAACTAGGAGGACCCAAACAAGTGTGAAAATGTAAAAGGGATACATTTTTTGTCACTACATTTAGCCCCACTTTCATGAGTGGATGACCTTGCATCAAAATCATACTAAAGTAGATATTCAAAACATATGTATGCAAGAATAGTAAGATTAATCAATCATACAACATCAAATAATTGAAGAAAAGTAAAAACAAGAAGGGTGGATCAAGCCTCAATTTTCCAACACGATGTGTAACACACCTCAGTTGCTTGTACAAAAACATTCACAAGAAAGAAAGAAAAAATTCCACTATGCAAACAACACACATGCTCACATGGGCTAATGGAACTCTAGTTGTCCATTAGGTGAGCCCCCAAGGGTGGAAAATTAGAGAATATTATTAGGATCTCATACCATATCAAAGCTATCCCTCTGATAACTTCAATAATGAACCACAAAACAAAAAAAAATTTGAGCTTCATAAGGCCTAATAAGTTGTGTTATGCTAACAACCTATGAACAAAGAAGGCAAGGCTCCAATAGCAAGAAAAGTGTGTTATGCTTGGTGGCATTGAAAAGGGTTCAAGCTTCACAAGGTTTTCAAGTTGTGTTATGCTAAACACTTATGAACAAAAATGAAAGTAAACATATTCAAAGGGATTTTGCTTAGTTCTTGTAAGGTATCCTCTTAGGGAACATCATGCCTAATGTCTCCAAGAGAATAAAATTCAAGGATAAAAGATTTGAAACTTAGGGAATGCAACGTGTAGCATCACCACTAAGAGGAAAGTCATATGCCAAGAAATATCATACTACTGGAGGAAATCAAACCTAATGAAAACACCAAGAAAAAGATGCAATGCAAGAAGTAAGAAAATCGCATAGTGAAACATAAGGAGTTCCAAGAATTTCAAAAATAATAATTCCAATGTATACCCCCACTTTAAAGAAATTGCTAACACCATTGTTGTGAACAACTACCTTAAAGTAGAAAATAATTAATGCTAAAAAAAAAAAAAGACATGAGATCTTATTTAGAAATCCTTATGCCAAGTCATATGTTTCTAAATTAAGCTACATCATGGAAAAGGAAGAGGGGTTACCCCTAAAATGAAATCCCAAAACACATAAGGGATCTATGAATTCGGGGTCGATATGTCTTTACTACAATGATATTATAGAGCTCAAAAACATCATCATTCCCCAAATACTCATAAAATAGGAAGAATGACACATACAAAGAAAAAATAAAATGAAAAAAATGGAAGAGATTTAAATTTTTGGATGCCTTGCATCATCCCTTAAAGGAAAACACAAGAAAAATGAAAATATAAAGGTTTACAAAATATAGAAGAATGTAGATACAAATAGAGGAATGAAAATGAAGAGCTACATAAAAAAAATAGTATGGGGATCACATTATGCACATGAAATCACACAAAGAAAAAGAAAAAGAAAAGAGTAAAGAACATGCGATTCAACCTATAGTAGGTCATCTACATCCCAATCTTGTTCATTATATGTAGAAGGTAGACAACTAGCCAAAGGGACAACATAAATTTTCAAACTAGGACAATGCTATCTAACCCCTTGCCCCCACTAAGTGCAAGACAAGGAGGACCCAAGAGAAGTGGTGAGAATGATCTCCTTGCAAAGAAAATGATTTGCAATGAATGTTAAGACATGCAATAGTGAGTATGCTATGATCCTAACACTATTACATGGTAGGGAGAAAAGTTCATGTAATTTGTATCCAACCATTTTAGAAATGTTAGGAGGGGAAAAATCACTCAATATGAACTTTAATACATGAAACTCTTTGGTAATATGCCCGAGAGTTATATGATATGTCCGATAATTCATGTTCTTAGGCTTGTTTTTTTACTAGGGGGTGGCAATGTAATCCATCCTAAATGAATAAGGTGCTCCATTTTTTGTTCAATTTGTTTTTTAGTATGTAGGAATGGTAATTTTTTGAGTTTATAATGTTTGTATTTCTTACTTGTTTGAGGATCTTATTGAGGTGGAATCAGAGGAGAAGGACCTAAAGTGATCCTACCATCCTTGTGATATATTACTTCATCATTATGAGGGTTGATATTTGCATCCTTAGAAGAGGTGGAGGGATAATGATAGTCCTTTAGTATCTTCAATTGGTATTTTTTTAAAAAAAATTGGATTTCATGCTCATTAGCTATTTCACATCCTTGCTTACTTAAGATTTTTAATCCTTGGCCATATAGGTCTCTTCTAGGTTGATGGGTCTGCTGGTCACTTTGTTAACATAAGATGGATAGGTATGCCCTTGATTAGAGGAACTAGGTTCACTCATTGTTGGTTTAAGCTTGGTTTGTGAATCAATTTCAGGGTGTAAAATACCAAACATCTCAAGTTGTGGGATAGTAAGGGGTGTTGGTAATTGAATGGAAGGATAAAAGGATGCATTTCTTTCATGATTGTTAAGGAAATTGTTTGTCAAATTGTTCATTCTATCATCATCTTCTCATATGATGTCAACTTCATGAGGACATTCATTAGGAGTTGATTGAGATTGATTGGGTTCTATTGCATTAGGATCATTGCCAAAAATATAACTTGAAACATCAACCAAAGACATTAAAGACTTCCATGGATTACCAATGCATATGTCCATTATTAATTCAAATATAAAGAGATTAATTCTTAAGCAAGATAATTTTCCAATTATGCTATGCAAAAACCTAAAAATCATATCTTGTAAATGCAATTTTGAATTCACACAATGTACTGAATTTATCAAATGAAGCTTAAAATGATCAATTTGAGATAACAAAATTTATGTAAACTATAACAACAAACTAAAAAATAGTAACATAGAATATAGAAGTAGAGATTTTAATGCCCATAAATATAGAAAAAATCCCTAATCGAGGACTCATTCAGCCATGGGAAAATGTGTCCTAGCCGAGTGTTTTGAAAAAATGAAACTACAGATTTTTGAGTTGATTCCTATGGCTTTCAGATTCTGGACTAAGACAGGTGGTTAATGTTAACAATTTTTCACCACATTTCAAATTGGCAAAGCTAATTAATTAAGTTCATTCTAAGGTGAAAACATTTCAATTCATTTCTCCATTTGCTTAAACCATTGCATGTATTGGAGTTTAAAAGAATTGTTTAGTTAAAATGTGCAATGTGCTTCAGTTAAAGAAGGGCATTCAATTTTTCCATTTAATGTTTATAGCATAGAGAAGATTGCACGAGATACAAAGAATAATACTTACATTTTGTATTGAGTTATCCATTCCATAATGTTTCATACATTTTTCCAAAAGAGAAGTATAGAATTGAACAAGAATGCATAAATGTTGATTTCATATTCATTGGGATAAAAAGAGAGATCAAATGTCCCACACAAGCTATGGGAATAGTTGAGTCAATAGAACACAAGGAGTGCACTATGCTACTAAATATAAAAGAAAGAAAGGAACACATAAGATGAAGCATAACCATCATTTCCTGAGGTATCTTCAAGTTGGCTGTGTTGTTGCTTATCCCTCCTTGCTCCTAGTCTTCGAGTGAACTTGCAAATGATTGAGAAAGCTTTGTTATAGCTCCAGTTATGAAACCTCCTATATGAACTATCAATAGTAATATAGTACATTTCTTGTGGTGCATTGAATCAGTTGAGTAAATATCAGAAATGTGCAAGGGAACACAAAAGATGAAACATCACAGGAACATTGAACTTATTTGGTTTCTCATCGAACTTGTTTGTTCACTATGTAGGTATAGGAAATGTAATTTTTCTGATCTAATTTGAATACATAATGGCATGTGGTGTGATAATGGGCTCCCACAAGGGTTGATCCCAACATGTTGCCCCTTAACTTCAACTGTGGCTTTGAGAAAAGAAATGCATTCACAATGTTCAAAATGAAGCATCCAACTGAAGGAGAAATCCACAAAAGAAATGCAAGAGAATTTGATTCATTACCCATACATGACTATAAAATTCAAAATGAAAATTGAATATGATGCTCACAGATGAGCAAGGAATAATTCTTGAATTCTAATAACATGTAGAATAGAAATTACATGCACTATCTTTCATTTGATATATTTTTTTGCATACAAATCTGTCATGTTCAAAGTGTTCCTACAACATTACATTACTACCATATTTCATTAACATGATGATCACATTGGTAGGGAAGCAAGTGATACATTTTCATTTAGTGATAATGAATAGGTATACATAATGCCAACCTACAAATCAAGAGAACCAACTGAAGCAATTGGAGAAGTTTCAAGAAATCATCATCAAAGTGTTACTATTTAAAGATCTTATATGCATTATGGATCAAAATTAATAATCGCATCTAATTTCAATAATAAATAAAAATGCATGAAGAGTACAGAGAAGAACTTTGTTTCCATCAAGAAATGGAAGTATAAAGTGGTTACAAGTGATCTACTGAAGTCATAGCATGAAATGGAAAAAAGCCATTATTAAATTGTGGATGCAATGAACAAAAG
>VDFB02151006.1:0-22687 GCA_007258455.2 Sequoia sempervirens
AATGTTAACAATTATAGATTTTGTAATCTAGATACTAGTGTTAAATGCTATCCATACCCAACATTTGCTATACCCAAACACATTAGGTTACATGAATAACAAAGAAAATGATAAAAGTTGACACCTATGAATTAACGAAGCGCCCCCAAATATCAAACATTGACTATGTGCTTAAGAGCAAGGGACTTTGCAGATTGAGTACTTTTGCATACAATGTTGGTGATTGTTTGTTTGACTCATTACAGCTATTGCTTAACAATCGGTACACATCAATTCAATTACGAAATGGAGCTATAGATTACTTCTTGAATTGCCTTCAAAACAAGGACAAAGAAGCAATAAAATCATACAACTATGAACTAGACCCTGATACTCTGTATACATTGCACAAAGTACATGATCCACAAACATACTTCCGTAGAATGCGATTATCTGCACAGCCACAATCAGATTGCGCAGAAAGTGGATTGTGGGGTGACCTATTTTGCATTCACTGGATATCCAAATGGTTGAATATACAAATCTCCCTTTGGTCAAGAACAACAGCAAGAAGGTACTTACAGTTCAATAGTTTTCACTACACAGAATCAGTCTCTATACTATTCCATGACATAAATTCTTTAAGTGGACACTTTGAACCATTGTTAGAAATTGAAACACAAAACATAAGTTCAAAACAGCCCATAAGTTCACATGAAATAAAAAAGCTGTGCCCAAAGTATCCTCGGATAACAAACATTGACAATGCCCTTAGGGCTGAAGGCCTTTGTAGATTAAGCACATTTGCATACAATGTTGGTGATTGTTTGTTTGATTTGCTTCAAGTGCTACTTAACAACCAATACACCTCAACTCAATTATGCAATGGAGCTATAGATTATTTCCTAGCTTGCTTTCACAAAAAGGACAAAGAAGCAATTAAATCATATAACAATGAACTAAATCCTAGTACTCTATATACATTGCACAAAGTACATGATCAAGAAACATACTTCCGCAAGATGCGATTGTCTGCAAGCTCATGCATAGACCATGGCGAACGTGGATTGTGGGGTGACTTGTTTTGCATTCACTGGATATCCAAATGGTTAAAAATACAAATAAGCCTCTGGTCATTGACAACATCAAGAAAGTACTTAGATTTCAATGATTCTGGATATACAAAATCAGTCTCTATACTGTTCCATGATACAAACCCTTTGGTTGGACATTTTGAGCCGCTTCTAAGTATCAAAGCCCAAAATCTAACTCGCCTATGCTCAACAAGCTTACTCCAACTTAAAAAGTTGATCAGAAATCGTCCACAATACAAAAATACTTACTTGACCAAGCCACATGCTTTGCCTAAAAACAAGGAAAATTTGATACCATCTGTCATATTAAACAATTTTAAACATAAATCAACAATAAGACTTAATCACCTGAAGAATTTGATTAGAAAAGAAAAGCACATAAAAAGTGTACCTAGCAGCCCAAAGAAAAAAAAAACATTGACACCAACAGAAATTTATAGAACAGCAATACAAGATACACCAAAACACTCATGTGCAATTTGCCAAGTGCTTTGTTTTAACAAGGACATTAGGATTTTCAAAGAAAAACAAAAACAATTATACTGTGAACTAGTACAATCAGATTTCTTACCATTCACAGATCTCATATGCAATGTATGCTACTTTGCATTGAAACAGGCCACAATTCCAAAGTATGCTACGCCACAGCAAATAAGAAGTAACAGACCATTGTGCTATGTGCAAAACTTAACTCATCTAGAAGAACGACTTGTCTCACTTAGAATTGCATTTGCACAAATTTGGGAACTAGGGTTCAAAAGGTCTCAAATAGGCCTAACAGGTTCTATTATAAATGTTCCTGTTGACATGAACATTGTACAGAGAGCATTACCACAATCAATTAACAACACACAAACAATTGTTGTTTCATTGAAGAGACGCTTACAATACAAAAATGCATTTCAAAAAGGCATGGTGCGTCCAAATGTCATCATGCAAGCTTTGACTCAATTAACAAGGACACCATTATACAAAATGCACAAAGTCAACATAAACCAAGATTGGCAAGAAGTTCTCCAATGCACTAAAGAAAATGAAGCCAATAGTCCACAAAATACAAGTGAAACATAATCAGACAGTGAAATGGAAAATTAAAATCCATAAGAAACATTGATACATGGATTCACTGAGTCTAGAAGTATCCATAACATGGAGGACAAGATTATTGAAATTGCACCTGCAGAGCACAAGTATCCAATTGGAATATTTAAGGACATTTATGCCGAAGAAATGAATTTCCCAACTTTATTCTTTGGCAAGCCACGTGATAATGACATTCTAAAAAACTTTACGTATCAAAAAATAGTACACTGGGAGCTCCTATAGTCACAAAGACAATTTTCATATCATACAACAAACATTTTTTTCAAAGCTATAAAGGTGCTAATACAACAGGTATTGTCCACAATGACAATAAGAATCCGCAAGGGCCAGTTAAAAGGGCGGAAGTTGTTTGCGAAAGACGTTAAACACAAACCAAACCTAGAAAAAATCCTTAAATCAGATATTGGATACGTTGATTTCAAAAGAATAAGAATCTCTCCAGACTATTCACAACAACTTAAGAAAAATGTATTTTCTATGATTCGACAACTAGGACCACCAAGATTTTTCATCACTTTCTCTAGTGCTGAGCAAAATTGGGATCCACTAATTCAAACATTACAAGAGCTGCACAATCTACACCAATTAGCACAAAACCGCCAAGAATCTAATCACCCAACACACATTGAAAAATTTGAACTAATCAAGAAAGATCCTATCACTTATGCACGTTACTATAAACATAGGATCAATGCAATTAAAAAATTGATACTTACATATGACTCTCTCTTTGGAAATGTCATTGATTACTTTTCAGTAACTGAGTTCCAAAATCGAGGAAATGAACATGATCATTTCCTCATATGGGTTAAAAATGCACCAATCTATATAGAAAATAACAACACGGACGTCATAGATTTTGTTGATAAGTATATTACTTGCGACACTCAAAATTTGGAACCTCCTTTGGCAATGCTACACAAACACCATCATACAAAGAAATGCAAGAGATCAAGAAAACAACTTTGTAGGTACAATTTTCCTTTCCCACCAATGCAAAAGTCAACTATACTTTTACCAATAGTCCAAAAGACTGAAGCGATAACTACAAATGCCACTTATATCTTTTCAAAACTCCAAAAAGCAAAGTACGACGAAACATTCACTTTTCAAATGTACTTAAAAGAATTAAACTTAACTGACAATGAATACATTGAAGCTTTGAGCTCAACATTAAACAAGCCCACACTTTTCTTACAAAGAAAACCATCACAGATATGGAACAATAGTTTTTCATGAAAAATTATGGAACTTTGGAAGGCTAATACAGATGCACAATTTGTCCTAAATGCATATGTTGCTGCTGTGTATTGTAGCTCATATATTGCAAAAGTAGACAAGTCAATGACATATGCATTCAAAAGAATACGTACAGACCACAAGCAAGACAATATTGATGCAATACGAATGGTGAGTAAACTTGGCAATGCCATGCTTAACTTGCAGCAAATGTCAGCACAACAAGCTGCACATATTGTTTTGTCATTGCCACTAAATTGCAGTTCAAGAAAATGTATATTCATTGATATGCGATCTGACAATGATCGTACATTTATACTCAAATCTGTTAAACAATTGAGCAATGAGCTAGATGAATCACAAAACGTTCTTGCAAAATCTATTATAGACTACTATTTAAAACGCCCTGAAACAATGGTGGACATATGTCTTGCAGAGTTTGTTTCAAGATACAACAAATACGGTGCTAAAATTGAACCAAAGGCCAAACCCAATGTTATACGGTTTATCAATTTCAACAAACACTTTGATTTAGAGAATCATTGTAGAGAGCAATTGGTTCTCTCTGTTCCATTTACCATTAATGAAAATACACTAAAACAAAACTTTGATTGTTGGGAACATGCATACATGTACCATGGACAAACCATTCAAACAAACAGTGCAAAGTTCATTCACAGCCCAAACTCCGCTTGGGATGACATTGACAAAGCTATAAATGAACTTCAGTCTCTTGAAGATGAAAAGCTCATTGACCTACCAGTCCAAGCAAAGCTTTCCAAGAAAGAACTATATGACATTCAAATAGACCTTCCAAACATAAGCCATTCTAACCCAAATACCACATACTCCAATGGATTTCAAATTACAAAGCACCCACAGATTATAGATAACAATGAATACTACAAGTTAAGACACATGTTAAATAAAGAACAAGCAGCAATTGTTAAGGATGTTCTCATTAAAAAGATGAAAAATCAACAAAATCCATTGCACTTGTTCTTGACTGGAGGAGTTGGAATAGGTAGGACTTTTATAGAAAAATCCATCTACCAAGCTCTCATTTGCATGTATAGCAATTCTGTTGACAATAATCCAGACAAACCCAAGGGCTTATTAACTGCATATATAGGTAAAGCAACATATAACATAGGGGGATTCACATTACATTCAACATTTCACATACCTTTTAATACATTAGAATTCCTGCCCCTGAACACTGAAGTACTTGACACTATGTCAAAGCACTATGATCAATTGCGCATACTCCTTATAGATGAGATATCATTAGTTGGCTCAACATTTCTATGGTATATTGATAGAAGACTACGGGACATAATGCAAATGCCTACAGCATACTTTGGGAACCTTGATACCATATTTTGTGGTGACCTTTACCAGGCACAACCTGTCCTTGATTATGTGGTTTTTGATAATAGGCCTACTCCAATTGAATTAATGCCTTATAGTTTCTGGAAAGACCACATAAAATGCTATTCATTGGTGACTACCATGAGACAAAAAGATGAAATATTTATTTCAATTCTTAATATACTACGAGTAGGCATTCAGACAACTCATGACATAGACTATATCAACAAAATTTTCTTTCGTCCTGTACCATTAGATCCATTGCTTCCGCACCTTTTCTATAGGAGAGTAGACGTTCAAGCACATAACAACAAAATGCTATCAATCATTCCAGCCCAAATGGTTGTCCTAGATGCGATAGATGAAGTTAACGAGGACCTTAGTGCAATACGAGTGTACAGTCACACAACGACCCTCCCATCACAAATATACTTGAAACCAAACATTCTTTTTGAGCTTTATGCAGACAATTACAATGTTCAAGATGGCCTTGTCAATGGATCAGATGGAGTTTTTAAAGCATATACATCACAAAACAATATTGATATTGTTTGGATTAAATTTAATGACCCATCAATTGGACATCACCAGTGCACAAAACTAGCACATTGCTATTCTACTATCATTGACAAAGACTAGGTGCCTATACAATGCATTGCTAGGCCAATTTAGAAAATAACAATAAACAAGAAAATAACAACTAGAAAACAATTCCCAATACAAGTAGCATGTGCGCGAACCATACATCGATCCCAAGGATTAACAATGGAGTCCTTAGCTTTTGATCCCATAGGCATTAGACAGCATGGACTAACCTATATAGCTCTATCATGAACAAAATCAGTAGAATCATTGTTCCTGTTACAACCTTTAACTACAAAAAACTTCAAAATTAAAGACAAGATACAACTAGAAATGTCTCGTCTTCACACATGTGCACAATGGCAACTTGATAATCTAGACACATGTTCAAAAAATAAATCACATTTGCTCCTATGTACATTGAACACTCGTAGCTTAAAAGCACATGCAGAAGACATTGTCAATGACTATGACATTATGCAATCTGATATATTATGTCTCCAAGAAACACATATGCATCCCTTTGAGCTAAATACCTTGCTACAAAATTTTGATAGCTTCTCTGTACATAACATACATGGCATAGCAACTTTCACCAGGAAACATTTGCTCTTGTCAAAAACAGTGCAACATGAAACTTCAAATATTGAAGCTATCACATTAACAGTAATGCTATCTAACAATGAACTCAATGTTTGTAATATTTATGCAAGACCTGCAACTGCCATAGATGAAGTAATTGCAATGTTGCAAATAATAATTGGGTCCACAAATTCAGAAAACATGTTATACATTTTAGGAGATTTTAATGTTGACATGTCTTCAGAAAGCAGAGGCAAAAAAATGCTTCACAATTATATGCAACAGAACAACATACAATTTATGTTGAACCAACAACATAGCATAGGCAATTCAGTCATTGACCACATTTGGTCCAACACAGCTACAAATATATGCACTACCTATATATCAGAAGCATATTGGACTGATCACAATCCAATTTTCCTAAAATTGCATCTTGCACAATAGACAGATTCAATTTTATAGAACTTATAGCCTTATATCACCTTTATGCATTGCAATGTCTTTTCCAATACTATATCCATTGTTTGCAAGAGAACTATGGATGAAACTAAAAGGCAAGCAAAGCAAATACAAACCACACAAGAAGAATCAATACAATGGTAAAGTGCCCATAGTATTATTCCTTCATACTCATTCGCCCAAATCACGAATATTCAAATAACATTGTTCCAATTCTTTGCAGGACACCAAAAGATGTATCCAAAAGACAAGCCAAACAGGTGCAAATTACACAAGAAGACTCAGCACAGCGGTAAATTCCTTTGTTCTACAGTGTACTGCCCACTGCCCAAGCTGCCAATATAAAATTACCGTTTTACTGACACTGTCCTTGTTCCTTGTAGGACAAGAGTCAAGAAACCTAGAATTGTTTCGATCGAACAGCTAAATGCAAGAAGAGCTGGAGACACCTTCCAGGGTGATGTCCTTGTTGTCTACAAAGCAACATTGGATAAGGCCAACAAAACACGCGAAATGCTACGTGCTAATCTAACTGATCACAAAGCAGAAATGACAATTACATTAAATGTTAGTGGAGACCTCCTCTATCAACATGAGCCTAAAATAGTCCCAAGATCGGCTATTTCAATATCAGATTTCCAAGTTGCACCTAGGACAGATTATGACAGAGGTGACTGTGATTGCATTTTGATTTTAACAGCCATAAGCAGCACTGAAAACATCCCCCGCCTCTATCAAGAGTACAAATTCATCCCAAGTACAACTATCAGCCAATTGCTAACAACTGTAAATGAGTACCCAGCTGGCACAATAGCTGCACTGGTAGTTGGTGCCAGGAAAATGGGTACCCAATTTGCAATTGACATCAAAGATGGCCACACTGACATAGATAGGGCACAGGTATTTCAGTCTACATAACTTTAACCTCTCCTTTCAGTTTTAAGCTTTGAATGTTTTGCAATCGTCTCTATAACAATTTCTAGAACAAAATCTAATTGTCTCATTGAATTGTAGTTGCTATTACGGTCAACATATGAACAACAATACTTTGCACTTGAAGACCAATTGCATACAAATAAAACACCTGCAATGCTTTTCAAGAATGTTGTCAGAAAAACAGATCAAAGGAACACGTTTCACACATGTAGATCAACATTTATCTGTGCCTTGAATGACAAAAGAAGCTTGGAAAAACTCAACAGCCTACTACATTCAACTTTCAAGGTAACAACAATCTTTTTTAAAAAATCTAGTTCATCCAAGCTTGTAATTTTGTCTCCTCTAATAATTTTGAACCATATTCTATAGGTTTCTAGTACTCTAAAAGCAGCAAATGCGTTTTCCAATCCATTTCATGCATGTTGTCCAAAATGCAAATTCAAATTTACTGCTTATGGCACGCTTCAAGAAAAAACTGCTCACTGCAAACAGTGCAACCAGCAAGTCAATTATACATTTTGTTTACAACTTAAAACCACCATAACAACTTATGACAATCAAACAATTCAGTCTTCAATTGACCAGGCCACCATGCACCGTCTATTGCCCACACTGCAAAGGCTCAGCTATGAAGACTACATTAAGGACAAGTGTGATGAATGAGTGAGTTGGATTGAGAAAAAAAAAGGAATGCAAGACATTGATGTGATGCAAGAGAAGTGTATAAATGTATTTTGAAATGTATTTGATTTAAGAAGAAATAATGTCCACAGGTGGAAATGGAAATGAGTGGATTCGATAGTGTGTGAAGTGAACTTTTGTTCCAAGCAAGGGTGGAAGAATGTGTATTTTGTTATTGGTTATGCTTTTTTAAAATCATCATAGGGCTGAATGTCTCAATACAAATACAAAAGAAATACTAGTGTCTCATTTCTCACTCTCCTTTGGACTAAACAAAGTTCCAAGATCCTTGAGCTTCCTCGAAATGTGACAAGAGATGAATAGATATAAAAATATAATGATATTTAAGGATGCAAGAATGAAAAGAGAAATACCAATGAACATTAGCACCTTTACATGGGTGCATGTCCACATTTCCAGTAACTAATTTCCTTTATGACCTTATCAATGAAGCAAAAATGTATTATTATTTTGTTTGAAGTTTTGAATGCAAATAATCTTACACATTTGTAACAATGCTTGAGGTATGCATGTATAGATGTATGCATGTGCACAGAATGCAAAGAGTATAAAGCATAGATGACATGTGAACAAGAAATTTGAATGGAAAATAGTAAACTGAAGTAGAAATACAAATCTGTGAAAGCATAGCGATGCTCAAGTAGCATTTAAAGTAGGAAGCGAAAGGAAAACATGGAAAACAAATTATATACCAGCAAAGCATATATGAAAGGAATGCATAAATATATGGATCCATGTGAACATTTGTGCATGGAAAAATGTATAGATGTGTCCATGTAATTTGGTACAGAAAGCACAATCTATAAATGCATGTGTAACCTGTTGAAATTGCTGTGTAAACTTTAAAGCAAATGCATTTTCCCTTCTATTTAATTTCATTGTACATCTTAAATGGAACTTGGGTTTGGCATTGTTGCAATGCATTTGGAAATTTTGATTGTAAAGTAATAGTTTAGATCATTTTAAGTGTTATTGATTCAAATCTATCCTTGAAATACGAAGGATTCATCTGAGTCGTGTAGGCAATGTACAGTTGTCCTATAGAGAGAGCTTTGGAACCAATGAGCTGTTATCAAGGATAGAGGAATACTGTTAAATATTGTGGTTATTGTCGTCATAGGCACACATGGAAAATATGGAAACATATAGAAAGCAAGTTAACTCTTCAATAATCCCATGAAACATAGTCTCTGTATGCATTCATGCATACAGGTTTGCATGTATATATGTATGCATGCAATTATGTATATATGAATGCATGTATCTATGCTGCAATGTATGTATGTGTGTATATAACAGATTGTTGTTGCATTTGCTTTAAATGCTTTTCTGTGGATGGTGCCAGCTAGCCATTCAGTCATATTGTGATTAAACAGTTAAGAATAAGTGCTAAATAATTGAAGTAAAATGACCCCATTCAGTTAGCAAATCAATTTTTGTTAGGCCTTTACATGTTAACTGAGAGTTTTGAAGGTTTTACTGTTCATTGGCAATCTTTGAAGCTTAAATGTCACAGTATATGTAGCATTTTACCAAATAGCTCTATCATTCATGATCATTTAGGCAAGTTCATATTTTCTTATTCATCCTTGTATTGTCCCATATCTAAATAATTAGGCAATTGCTAGTTAGCCTTTAAGTACCTAGCAATTCAAAGAAAGAAATGATTGCAATTAGCTTTGTGTGCATTTGAACTATTAATCAAAGGCAAGTAACAAAGAAGGCCTAGAAAACCATGTCCGTGTTAATGTGTTGAGTACCATGTATTTGTGCATGGGTGTATATGAATACTATGAGTTGTGATTTCTACCATTGTGTAGTGCTTACTATTGCTCGTACAACCAAGCGATATGCAAATAGAATTCATAGTTCATAGTATTCAGATACATTGAAGAATAGATACAAATCGAGGTTGTTAGCATCCTAATAAGAAAGATGATGAGATACATCCAATTAATGTATGTCACAACATCCTATAAACAATAATTCCTATCAAACGCAGATGAAACCTTCGCATTTGAACAAAAAGACTCGAATAAACAATACTAAAATTAGTTTAAAATGTGAATTTATAATCAAAGCATACAATTGCCTTAAAGCACTGTGAAACCCTACTTGGATTTCTTGTATCAAACAGACTAAAAAGCGAAAAGCAATATTTGTTAAATCTGACTACACATTATAGGCTTGAAGAAACTGTCATACGCGCTTTTAGGGATCTGTAATAAACAAGGTTTACAAAAGGCATTATGAAAATAACTCTTGAATAGAACTATATGTTATGAGAGTTATTTTTGAAGCCCTCAGTGTTTATTTGCATAACCTTGATATTTTCTTCATCTTTTTCTTTGTTTGGTATGGTGTGAATTTTGTTGTGATGGATGAAGGTATATTTGAGGTGTAGATAGATAAAGATATGTGAATGTTAAAAAGAAGAATGAGTTATGTGAGTGGAACAAAGGGAGTGAATTGAGAAAAGGGTGAGATGCAAATAAGGTGTAATGAATAAGTTATGCAAAGTATTTGACATGGGAGGCAAGGATATGGGATGGTGCATATGAGAATGAATGTGAATGTAAATGGTATGAATTTATCATTTACAAGTTGTATGCTTACAATTAAATGGGAGAAATGAAAATTTCAATGAGAGTGCTGGGTTTAGTGAAAAAAGGAACACAACACATTGGTATGAGGCAACAGAAGCAATTAATTGGATTTTGAAATGCATTTGATTTGAGAAGAAAGGACATGTGAGGGTGGAGATGGAAATAAATGGAATCAATAGGGTATGAAGTTATTATTTCTTGTAACAAGGGGTGGAAGAATGTGTAGTTTGGTATTGGTTATGCTTTTAAAAATCATCATAGGGCTGAGTCCGTCAATATTAACACAAGAAAGAGACCTATGTTGCATTTCTCACTCTCCTTCATACTGAACAAGGTACTGAGATCCTTGAGCTTCCTCGAAATGAAACAAAAGAAAAGTGGATATAAAAATATAATGATATTTATGGATAGAAAAGTCAAAACAGAAGACAAAGTGGAAGTTCTTATGCATAGACTATGGAAAATATAAATATGGAAGAACATAAAAATAGAGAACATGTGAATGTTGATGGAGTGGAGAACATTAAATACATGGAGAGATAAATACGTAAAGCTAACCACAGGTATATGCATGGGTGCATCAACAGAGGCATGTATACACTGAAAACAGAACTACATGGAGAGATGGACATATGAACACATGTATACATGGATGTATGCATATTTGGATATAGGTACAAATGCATATGTTACATGGAAGGATGTATTCATATACATATGCAAATATGGATGAAGTCATATATGCATATATAACTGGTGAGTAGAAATACGTGATCCTTGAATACAAATTAAATGCATTGAAATATCAGGAAAATGCAAACACATGGAGGGGTGAAAATAATTGAAGCAAATGCATTAAATAGCATGTGGGTGGTGGAGAAGGCGCTGGAATTGCCTGACGGCCATGGGTGGCCAGGATACTTTGGCGAGTAGGGGCCATTTGGCCAGAGACAAAGAGAAAGACAAATACATGGATGCATCAGTCCACACATGCATATATACATGTATCCATGCAAAATATCAGTAGATACATATATAGGTGGATGTTTGTATGCAATTCATAGGTGCATATATGCATAGATCAATGTATACATGCACCCATAGATACAGTCATGCATATATAGACAGATGCATGTAGAGATGGCAAGATATGCATAAATCGTTATATGCATGGCTGCATCTATGGATACATATATACATAATGAAATAGAGGAAAAGACACATTTATATATTTGTATACTTTGATTATAAAATCATAGTTTAGATCATTTTAAGTATTATCCATTCGAATCTCTTCTTGAAATACGAAGGATTCATCTGAGTCTTGCACGCAATGCACAGCTGTCCTATAAAGAGAGCTTTGGAACCAATGAGCTGTTATACATACATGGGTGCATGAATCCATAGATGCATATATACATGTATCCATGCAACTTATTGATAGATGCATATATGCATCGATGTGTGTATGCAATTCATAGGCACACATATCCATAAATGAAGGTATACATGTACCCATAGATACAGCCATACATATATAGACAAATGCATAAAGAAATAACAAGATATATGCACAAATCGATATATGCATAATTGCACCTAAGGATACATGGATACATTATGAAATGAAGAAAAAGACACATTTATATATGCATTTATTTTGAGAGTTTGATTCTGAATCCATATGCATACTTCGATTAAAAGTAATGGCTGAAAGTACACAGTTCATTGATACAAAATTAATGCATTGAATAGCATCTGACTAGAGGGGAGGCTGTTTCGATTGCTAAGTAGTCTTTGAATATATAACAATTAAAAGAGATAAAAAAGTATAAATATCCTTGGGAACATTTCACATTTTGACTTTTCAATGAGAATGAATTAACAAAATAGCAGTCGGACCTAAAGAAGGTTGAAGGTCTATGCTAATAGAAAACTATATGTTGGACAGTGGCCAGACAATCTCTTGAAATTGCTTTAAAAACTATGAAGCAAATGCTTTTTTTGTTCTGTTTATCATCATTGTACATGTTAAATGAAGTTGGGTTTCAGATTGTTGTAGTGCATCTGGATACTTTGATTATAAAATCATAGTTTAGATCATTTTTAGTATTATCCAATTGAATCTTTTCTTGAAATACCAAGGATTCATGCAAGTCTTGGAGGGAATGCACAACTGTGCTATAAAGAGAGGTTTGGAAGGAATGAGCAAGTAAAAGAAAACTGAGCAAAGAAAGTATATTTGCTCAGATTGCTAATCTAACTGTGTGCTTTAAACCTGTAAAGTAAAAGAAAACTGAGGAAAGAAAGTATTTATTGCCTCAAGCAACTCGTTTCTGGTTCTGGATACTGTAATTATTTTCCTCATAGGCACATATGCAAAGTGTGGAACCATATAGAAAGCAACTGAACTCTTTAATAATCCCATGAAACATAGTCTTTGTATGCATCCATGTATACAGGTTTGCATGTGTATATGTGTACATGTAATTATGTATATATGGTAGATAGTATGTATTTGTGCATAGGCGCATAAGGATCGTATGTATCTCTATAATTTAGATTGCATAGGTCACATGTAGTTCACAGTCATGTAGTTAGAGTAATATGATGACTCTGTGCATATTGGTATTTAATTCTGGAAGTTGATGTTTCCAAAGTTGTTTTTTTTAATCTAGAAAGTAGTAAAGACATACATATATGTGTGGATGCATCTATAGGTAGAAGAATACATAGAAACATAGTTACATGGATAGATAGATAGATGCATAGTAGGATACATAAATGCTTAAATATACATGTATGGAAATATCCATGGATTGCATATGAAACTGCATAGATAGTTATATCCGTGGCTACATGCGCACATAGATACATGTATTGCAGTGGACATGGATGCATGTAGGAGTGTAACTGTAAGCAAGATGCATGGTTGCATGTGAGGCTTGTAAAGTTTGTTTTTTTTATTACTACAAAGCGGTCTCATAAAGAGAGGTTTGGAATGAAAATTATGTCAACATGTGTGGTAATGAGAGTTTTTTCCTTGAACTTTGTTATATATTCAAAGAGTAACTAGGAATGCAAATAGCGTTCCCTTTAGCCAGATGCCATTGAATGCATTGAGCTTGCATCAGTGCACTATGTACCTTTATCCACTAATTTGAATCAAAGTATGCATATGGATTCAGAATCAAAAGCTCTTTCCTGTGAACGTATACTAAATTTGTGTATGCATTTGCCCAGAATGCTTTTAACTGACAGCATTGGCCAATCACATTTTTCCATTTAACATATTATTTTTTTTTTTGTATAGTTTGAATTTGGAGAGCTATTTTATATATTGGAAAATTAGCATTTATCTATTTTTCTATTCGTCCGAGTAGCTCTATAAAGCATTTTCATTTTAAAAATTCAGGAAAATGTGAATGCATAAATTGATTAAATAAATTTAAGCAAAGGCATAGTTTAAAAGGTGGAGGCTAGAGGTAGGTAATCCATGAATGCAGATTAAATGCATTAAAATATCAAGAAAATGTTAGCGCAATGCATGAATGCAAAGTAAATCCATTAAATGACATCTAGCTGGAGGTGAACGCACTGGTGTTGCTTGGTGAACATGCAAGGACAGGGTACTTTGGCCATTTAATATAGAGTTAAGCTACTTGGTATGCATCTTTATTACTTTGTGTGTTGTTTTTGTGTTCTGTAAGCTTGTGCTATGAAAACCTATAATCTGCAATTGCTTTGAGCTTTCATGCTATCATGAAAGCATACAGGATAAAGGAAATTTGTGACCTGTTGTGGTTAATGTGCTCATAGGCATATATGCAAAATATGGAAATGCATAGAGGGGAAGCGAATTGCTCAAAAAAACATGTCAAAGAAATGTGGTCAAAGAAATTGATTAAATAAATTTAAGCAAAGGCATAGTTTCAAAAGGTAGTGGCTAGAGGTACGTAGTCCATGAATGCAGATTAAATGCATTAAAATATCAGGGAACTGCGAGCGCATAAATTTATTAATTAAAATTAAGCAAAGGCATAGTTTATCAAACTGGTGGGTAGACGTACGTGATATATGAATTAAAATTAAATGCATTGAATGGCATCTGGCTCAGGGTGAAGGCAGTGAAATCGCTTGGAGGTCATGTGTGTCCAGGGTACTTTGGCCAGGGTACAATGTTGCAGGCAGCAGATGAACAATAGAACTATTCAAAACTCAACTCTATGCCTATAATAATTATTTCCATTCCTGTATCTAATTTCTTTGAACACGAATGCTTTATACACTTGATTGCAATAGTAACATGTCTACAAAAATGAGACAATAGAGATCATAAAGCAGTAGTTTTTTGTGTCAGTATATATGTATCCTGATACACATAAGCTTATATGGCATTCATGAAAACAGTCACTATGTACAGTGAAACAGTTAATTAGTGTTAATTAGTGTTAGTATATGTGCTATACATATAACATAATAAATTGGTACAAGGCTAGAGTGACAGATCCATAAATACATGGACGCATGTACATGCAGTTGTATACAGGAATACATAGAAGCTTAAACGAGTACATGGACACATGAATATGTGCATATGTACATATGGACATAGAAGCATATATACAGATGTATATGCATATATGCAACGAAAGCAACAAATGGATTTGTGTATAGAGGAGTGTGCTCTATACATTGGAATACATGATGAAAAGGTGACTATAAAGTACAATGCATGGAAGCAGGGGTGAGACTTGCTTGCAATAACAACAAAAGAAAGGGAAAAAGCCAAAGGAAAATAACCATTTACTGTCTCAAGTAACTTGTTAATGGGTCTAGAGTGTGCAACCATAATAACTTCTAACTGGTAACCATAAATTCTTGGAAGTGTAAGAATGATAAAACAAATTTTGGAAAAAGGTAGAAATAACAGAATGCAAAAATGAACATTTAAACTATATAGTTTGAATGGCATTATACATAGAGGGATTATAACTATTGAACATATATGTCAGATGTACATAGAGAACCATTGTCTTCATAGGTGCGAAAACAAAATTAGAGTTTCAGATGTCCATATTCTACAATACTTTAACATAGTAACCTATAGAAGTGTCTATATGTATAATAGCAATAAAGTTTTTTAAAACCAAAGATATCTGTAACATGTGACAACTAGTGAAATGTCTTGGAGCACGAAAAGGAAAAAAAGTAAAAGTCTGAACAATGTAAATCTCTGCTCCTCTATTCCTAGTTTCCTGTAAAGCCAACAAAATCCTATGTATTAGAAACATAGTTTGTATGGATAATGATTTAAGGTACTGGTTGAAAAGAAAAAAAAGTTTAGATATGAATGACTTTATTACCTTATGGTGATGTTTCTTGTTTATTTGTTAATGCAAGTGGCATCAACAATGGCATTGTTTTGGTCAAGGCTAAAATGTCCTTCAGCACTGAAGTCCCGTAGGATGAATATCACTGCTGACTTGTCCTTAATGTAGTCTTCATAGCTGAGCCTTTGCAGTGTGGGCAATAGACGGTGCATAGTGGACTGGTCAATTGAAGACTGAATTGTTTGATTGTCATAAGTTGTTATGGTGGTTTTAAGTTGTAAACAAAATGTATAATTGACTTGCTGGTTGCACTGTTTGCAGTGAGCAGTTTTTTCTTGAAGCGTGCCATAAGCAGTAAATTTGAATTTGCATTTTGGACAACATGCATGAAATGGATTGGAAAACGCATTTGCTGCTTTTAGAGTACTAGAAACCTATAGAATATGGTTCAAAATTATTAGAGGAGACAAAATTACAAGCTTGGATGAACTAGATTTTTTAAAAAAGATTGTTGTTACCTTGAAAGTTGAATGTAGTAGGCTGTTGAGTTTTTCCAAGCTTCTTTTGTCATTCAAGGCACAGATAAATGTTGATCTACATGTGTGAAACGTGTTCCTTTGATATGTTTTTCTTACAAAATTCTTGAAAAGCATTGCAGGTGTTTTATTTGTATGCAATTGGTCTTCAAGTGCAAAGTATTGTTGTTCATATGTTGACCGTAATAGCAACTGAAATTCAATGAGACAATTAGATTTTGTTCTGGAAATTGTTATAGAGACGATTGCAAAACATTCAAATCTTGAAATTGAAAGGAGAGGTTAAAGTTATGTAGACTGAAATACCTGTGCCCTGTCTATGTCAGTGTGGCCATCTTTGATGTCAATTGAAAATTGGGTACCCATTTTCCTGGCACCAACTACCAGTGCAGCTATTGTGCCAGCTGGGTACTCATTTACAGTTGTTAGCAATTGGCTGATAGTTGTACTTGGGATGAATTTGTACTCTTGACAGAGGCGGGGGATGTTTTCAGTGCTGCTTATGGCTATTAAAATCAAAATGCAATCACAGTCACCTCTGTCATAATCTGTTGTAGGTGCAACTTGGAAATCTGATATTGAAATAGCCGATCCTGGGACTATTTTAGGCTCATGTTGATAGACGAGGTCTCCACTAACATTTAATGTAATTTTCATTTCTGCTTTGTGATCAGTCAAATCAGCACGTAGCATTTCGCGTGTTTTGTTGGCCTTATCCAATGTTGCTTTTTAGACAACAAGGACATCACCCTGGAAGGTGTCTCCAGCTCTTCTTGCATTTATCTGTTCGATCGAAACAATTCTAGGTTTCTTGACTCTTGTCCTACAAGGAACAAGGACAGTGTCAGCAAAATGGTAATTTTATATTAGCAGCTTGGGCAGCGGGCAGTACACTGTAGAACAAAGGACTTTATTGCTGTGCTGAGTCTTCTTGTGTAATTTGCACCTGTTTGGCTTGTCTTTTGGATAAATCTTTTGGTGTCTTGCAAAGAATTGGAACAATGTTATTTGAATATTCGTGATTTGGGCGAATGAGTATGAAGGAATAATACTATGGGCACTTTACCGTTGTATTGATTCTTCTTGTGTGGTTTGTATTTGCTTTGTTTGCCTTTTAGTTTCATCCATAGTTCTCCTGCAAATAATGGATATAGTATTGGAAAAGACATTGCAATGCATAAAGGTGATATAAGGCTATAAGTTCTATAAAGTTGAATCTGTCTATTGTGCAAGATGCAATTTTAGGAAAATTGGATTGTGATCAGTCCAATATGCTTCTGATATATAGGTAGTGCATATATTTGTAGCTGTGTTGGACCAAATGTGGTCAATGATTGAATTGCCTATGCTATGTTGTTGGTTCAACATAAATTCTATGTTGTTCTGTTGCATATAACTGTGAAGCATTTTTTTGCCTCTGCTTTCTGAAGACATGTCAACATTAAAATCTCCTAAAATGTATAACATGTTTTCTGAATTTGTGGACCCAATTATTATTTGCAACATTGCAATTACTTCATCTATGGTAGTTGCAAGTCTTGCATAAATATTACAAACATTGAGTTCATTGTTAGATAGCATTACTGTTAATGTGATAGCTTCAATATTTGAAGTTTCATGTTGCACTGTTTTTGACAAGAGCAAATGTTTCCTGGTGAAAGTTGCTATGCCATGTATGTTATGTACAGAGAAGCTATCAAAATTTTGTAGCAAGGTATTTAGCTCAAAGGGATGCATATGTGTTTCTTGGAGACATAATATATCAGATTGCATAATGTCATAGTCATTGACAATGTCTTCTGCATGTGCTTTTAAGCTACGGGTGTTCAATGTACATAGGAGCAAATGTGATTTATTTTTTGAACATGTGTCTAGATTATCAAGTTGCCATTGTGCACATGTGTGAAGACGAGACATTTCTAGTTGTATCTTGTCTTTAATTTTGAAGTTTTTTGTAGTTAAAGGTTGTAACAGGAACAATGATTCTATTGATTTTGTTCATGATAGAGCTGTATAGGTTAGTCCATGCTGTCTAATGCCTGTGGGATCAAAAGCTAAGGACTCCATTGTTAATCCTTGGGATCGATGTATGGTTCGCGCACATGCTACTTGTACTGGGAATTGTTTTCTAGTTGTTATTTTCTTGTTTATTGTTATTTTTTGAATTGGCCTAGCAATGCGTTGTATTGGCACCCAGTCTTTGTCAATGATAGTAGAATAGCAATGTGCTAGTTTTGTGCAGTGGTGATGTCCAATTGATGGGTCATTAAATTTAATCCAAACAATATCAATAGTGTTTTGTGATGTATATGCTTTAAAAATTCCATCTGACCCGTTGACGAGGCCATCTTGAACATTGTAATTGCCTGCATAAAGCTCAACAAGAATGTTTGGTTTCAAGCATATTTGTGATGGAAGTGTCGTTGTGTGACTATACACTCATATTGCATTAAGGTCCTCGTTAACTTCATCTATCGCATCTAGCACAACCATTTGGGCTGGAATGATTGATAGCATTTTGTTGTTATGTGCTTGAACGTCTACTCTCCTATAGAAAAATTATGGAAGCAATGGATCTAATGGTACAGGATGAAAGCAAATTTTGTTGATATAGTCTATGTCATGAGTTGTCTGAATGCCTACTTGTAGTCTATTAAGAATTGAAATAAATATTTCATCTTTTTGTCTCATGGTAGTCACCAATGAATAGCATTTTATGTGGTCTTTCCAGAAACTATAAGGCATTAATTCAATTGGAGTAGGCCTATTATCAAAAACCACAGAATCAAGGACAGGTTGTGCCTGGTAAAGGTCACCACAAAATATGGTATCAAGGTTCCCAAAGTATGTTGTAGGCATTTGCATTATGTCTCGTAGTCTTCTATCAATATACCGTAGAAATGTTGAGCCAACTAATGATATCTCATCTATAAGAAGTATGCGCAATTGATCATAGTGCTTTGACATAGTGTCAAGTATTTTAGTGTTCAGTGGGAGGAATTATGATGTATTAAAAGGTATGTGAAATGCTGAATGTAATGTGAATCCCCCTATGTTATATGCTGCTTTACCTGTATATGCAGTTAATAAGCCCTTGGGTTTGTCTGGATTATTGTCAACAAAATTGCTATACATGCGAATGAGAGCTTGGTAGATGGCTTTTGCTGTAAAAGTCTTTCTTGTTCCAACTCCCCCAGTCAAAAACAAGTACAATGGATTTTGTGGATTTTTCATCTTTTTTATGAGAACATCCTTAACAATTGCTTGTTGTTCTTTATTTAACATTTATCTTAACTTGTAGTATTCATTGTTATCTATAATCTGTGGGTGCTTTGTAATTTGAAATCCATTGGAGTATGTGGTATTTGGGTTAGAATGGCCTATGTTTGGAAGGTCTATTTGAATGTCATATAGTTCTTTCTGGGAAAGCTTTGCTTTCACTGGCAGGTCAATGAGCTTTTCATCTTCAAGAGTCTGAAGTTCATTTATAGCTTTGTCAATGTCACCCCATGCGGAGTTTGGGCTGTGGATGAACTTTGCACTGTTTGTTTGAATGGTTTGTCCATGGTACATGTATGCATGTTCCCAACAATCAAAGTTTTGTTTTAGTGTATTTTCATTAATGGTAAATGGAACTTAGAGAACCAATTGCTCTCTACAATGATTCTCTAAATCAAAGTGTTTGTTGAAATTGATAAACCATATAACATTGGGTTTGGCCTTTGGTTCAATTTTAGCACCGTATTTGTTGTATCTTGAAACAAATTCTGCAAGAGATATGTCCACCATTGTTTCAGGGCATTTTAAATAATAGTCTATAATAGATTTTGCAAGAACTTTTTGTGATTCATCTGGCTCATTGCTCAATTGTTTAACAGATTTGAGTATAAATGTATGATCATTGTCAGATCGCGTATCAATGAATATACATTTTCTTGAACTATAATTTAATGGAAATGACAAAACAATATGTGCAGCTTGCTGTGATGACATTTGCTACAAGTTAAGCATGGCATTACCAAGTTTACTCACCATTCGTATTGCATCAATATTGTCTTGCTTGTGGTTTGTACGTATTCTTTTGAATGCATATGTCATTGACTTGTCTACTTTTGCAATATATGAGCTACAGTACATAGCAGCAACATATGCATTTAGGACAAATTGTGCATCTGTATTAGCCTTCCAAAGTTCTGGAATCTTCCTTGAAAAACTATTGTTCCATATTTGTGATGGTTTTCTTTGTAAGAAAAGCGTGGGCTTGTTTAATGTTGAGCTCAAAGCTTCAATGTATCCATTGTCACTTAAGTTTAATTCTTTTAAGAACATTTGAAAAGTGAATGTTTCGTCATACTTTGCTTTTTGGAGTTTTGAAAAGATATAAGTGGCATTTGTAGTTATCGCTTCAGTCTTTTGGACTATTGGTAAAAGTATAGTTGACTTTTGCATTGGTGGGAAAGGAAAATTGTACCTACAAAGTTGTTTTCTTGATCTCTTGCATTTCTTTGTATGATGGTGTTTGTGTAGCATTGCCAAAGGAGGTTCCAAATTTTGAGTGTCGCAGGTAATATACTTATCAACAAAAGCTATGACATCCATGTTGTTATTTTCTGTGTAGATTGGTGCAATTTTAACCCATATGAGGAAATGATCATGTGCATTTGGAACTTAGTGACTGAAAAGTACTCAATGACATTTCCAAAGAGATAGTCATCTGTAAGTATCAATTTTTTAATTGCATTGATCCTATGTTTATAGTAACGTGCACAAGTGATAGGATCTTTCTTGATTAGTTCAAATTTGTCAATGTGTGTTGGGTGATTAGATTCTTGGCGGTTTTGTGCTAATTGGTGTAGATTGTGCAGCTCTTGTAATGTTTGAATTAGTGGATCCCAATTTTGCTCAGCACTAGAGAAAGTGATGAAAAATGTTGGTGGTTCTAGTTGTCGAATCATAGCAAATATATTTTTCTTAAGTTGTTGTGAATAGTCTGGAGAGATTCTTATTCTTTTGAAATCAACGTATCCAGTATCTGATTTAAGGATTTTTTCTAGGTTTGGTTTGTGTTTAACGTCTTTCGCAAATAGCTTCCGCCATTTTAACTGGCCCTTGCAGATTCTTATTGTCATTGTGGACAGTACTTGTTGTATTAGAACCTTTATAGCTTTGAAAAAAATGTTTGTTGTATGATATGCAAATTGTCTTTGTGACTGTAAGAGCTCCCAGCGTATTAGTTTCTGATACGTAAAGTTTTTTACAATGTCATTATCACGTGGCTTGCCAAAGAATAAAGTTGGGAAATTCATTTCTTCAGCATAAATGTCCTTAAATATTCCAATTGGATACTTGTGCTCTGTAGGTGCAATTTCAATAATCTTGTCCTCCATGTTATGGATACTTCTAGACTCAGTGAATCCATGTATCAATGTTTCTGATGGGTTTTCATTTTCCATTTCACTGTCTGATTCTGTTTCACTTGTATTTTGTGGACTATTGTCTTCGTTTTCTTCAGTGCATTGGAGAACTTCTTGCCAATCTTGGTTTATGTGGACTTTGTGCATTTTGTATAACAGTGTCCTTGTTAATTGAGTCAAAGCTTGCATGATGACATTTGGGTGCACCATGCCTTTTTGAAATGCCTTTTTGTATTTTAAGCGTCTTTTCAATGAAACAACAATTGTTTATGTGTTGTTAATTGATTGTGGTAATGCTCTTTGTACAATGTTCATGTCAACAGGGACATTTATAATAGAACCTGTCAGGCCTATTTGAGACCTTTTGAACCCTAGTTCCCAAATCTGTGCAAATGCAATTCTAAGTGAGACAAGTCGTTCTTCTAGAGGAGTTAAGTTTTGCACATAGCACAATGGTCTGTTAGTTCTTATTTTCTGTGGCGTAGCATACTTTGGAATAGTGGACTGTTTCAATGCAAAGTAGCATACATTGCATATGAGATCTGTGAATGGTAAGGAATCTAATTGTACTAGCTCACAGTATAGTTGTTTTTGTTTTTCTTTGAAAATCCTAATGTCCTTGTTCAAACAGAGCACTTGGCAAATTGCACATGAGTGTTTTGGTGTATCTTGTATTGCTGTTTTATAAATTTCTATTGGTGTCAATGTTTTTTTTTTTCTTTGGGCTGCTAGGTACACTTTTTA
>VDFB02151007.1:0-67119 GCA_007258455.2 Sequoia sempervirens
GGTTTCTAGGAAGACAACACCACTTCCAGTTCATATTATGCCTCTTCTTGTTACCCTTGCCATCAAACCATAAAATTTCCCTAAGAATATTTTGAAGCTTACTAAAGTGAATATTAGCAAACAACCAGATTGAGGACTGATACACAACATGAGAAGCTATGACCTTTTGCACAACTTGATGTCTACCAGCAAGAGAGAGTAGTTGGGTTTAGCACTTTTGATGCATCTTCTCAATTTTTTGAAAGAGCCAATCCCACATGTTTTTAAGTTAGGGATAAACAAAAAAAGGGATACCCAGGTATCTCGCAATCTTATAGGGGTTGGACCACCCACAACCCTTGTTTACTAGCCAACTAGGAGGCTTATGGGCTCATCCAATTACAATGGATTTATGAGGGAAAATCTTGGACCCAGATGCATCACAAAATATTTCCAAACTTTTCAAAGTATTATCAAAGTTAGCTTCAGAAAACTCATTGAATAAGGCAATGTCATTAAAAAATTATGCATTCAACAACTGATCTTGGTTGGGTAACCTAATTCCATTAATTGGGGGGGGGTTAGTAGGCTAGATATGAGAATATAGTGCAAGGTATCAACATCAATAACAAACAAGGAGGGAGCTATAGGACAACCTTACCTAATTGACCTTTGGAGAAGTATTGCATCCGTGAGCTCACCACTAACATCTATTACTATGGAAGAATCATTAACTTGATAATCTTGATCCATTTACAAAAAGGCGGAAAACCAAAATCCTGTAACATATCCAACACAAAGGGCCATTCAATCCTATCATATGCCTTTTCAAAATCAAGGAGGATCATTTCCACCTATTGTTTATCATGTTTGGCCCAATTCATCCCCTCGAAACTTGTTATAAGATTCTTGAGAATATGCCTTCCCTTAATGAAGCCTTTCTGAGTGACTAAAACCACTTTCCCAAGAATATCAATTAATCTACCTATAAGTATTTTAGCAAGGATCTTGTATGATACATTCAAGAAGGTGATAGGTTTCTAGTTCTTAATGAGGATTCTATCACCATCCTTGGGAAGTAGTTTAATTATCCCCCTATTGATACTTTCTCCCAAGGAATTTATTTTTTGGACTTTCACCCAAGGAATTATTCTTAAAATCATAGTTATAAATTTCTAACTCAAACTTGATCCAGTCAATGTTACTTTTATAAAGCATAGCAGTAAGCCCATCCACACTAGGTTATTTTCCATTAGCTAGTGATCTAATGGTATTTTCAATTTCTTGCACGGAAAGATCTTTCTCTAGCATCTTAGCATCCACATCACTAACTTTATTAGGTATCAACTTAAGGCAAAAGTCTCTAGCTTCCTTGTTTTTATTGTTTTGCTTGATAGAAAACAAATGTTGAAAGACGAAATAGAAAGCAATTTTCATAAAGAAGGGATCATCAGAGAGACTCCCATTATCTAGAATTGTGCCTATATTCTCTTTTTCTTGCTTATCCTTAATTAGCTTAAAGAAATATTTAGTTCCCATGTCACCTTCCTACAACCAATTAATCTTTGCCCTAATCCACTGTCACTAAAATGTATAGTTTTGTAATTTTCTTAGAAGGGATCTAGTTTTGATAAGACTGGTTTCCATCTGAAGGTTGGGATTAGTGCCTTGGACTTGAGATTCAAGTACTAATGGTTTTTTATGCAGTAGGTTATCAATCATGTTTCTATCCTTAGAATTTTTCCCCCACAATTTGAAAGATCTTCCTCCAAGAATCAGTTAAAACATCCCACCGTTGAAGAGGATCAAGGTTCCTATTAAGGGACTTGGTCAGAGTTGTGACTGATCTAATTCCACCAAGGCAATCAGGGTCATTAAGCAAGGGAAATTCATATTGAAAGAAGAGGGCCTCTGTTGAGAGGAGGGAGGGGAAAATGTTACATTAGTCTCAAAGGGAGGGTGGTCAAACATAGATGTAGGAATCACCACAACATCATTTTGATCTTGAGAACTTGAAAATGTGAAATGCTTCCTATCCCCATAGAATCTATCCAAACTATAATAAATCCTTTTATTTGGCAACTGATTATTGTACCATGTAAACCAGATTGAATAGGAAGATGCCTTACTTTTCTCCAAAGGGTCACACGGATTGAGAGTCCTCTTCATTTTAGATTAGAAGTTTAATTCATTACCTTTCCATAGAAGATATTTACCCCCTTTCTTATCAATGTTGTTTTCAATCATATTAAAGTCCCCAGTGCAAATCCAAGGTGTTTTAGGAAGGTTGGTGGCCATCTAATTCCATAGATCATCCCTTTCTCTGTAGTCATTCAAAGCATAGAGGGAGCAAATAAATTTCATTTTTTTTAAATACCCTTTGGTGCCAAAAGTGCCCAACACCCATTCTAAACTACCAAATTCACTTTTCCATCATTTCTCAAAAATCTAGGCATTATAACCACATTTTTATGAAAATTCTAAAATAATAATTATACAACAGCAAAATTCATGAAATGAAAGACATTGGGAGGTTTTATCACTCCCGTAATCCTATTCCAACCTTTCAAAATGAAAAAAAATGAATAAATGAGAAGAATTTAGAAGATTACATCTAATTTTTCCAAAATTCAAAATGGAGAATGCTTCAAGCACACACCATGAATGCATAAGATGACTCCCAAGCACACTTCCCTTCCAATTCCTATTCTAATGAATCTGATCTCATTGAATTCCCCTTCCAAATTCCCACAATCCACAAAACAAAATTTCTCCAAGAAGAGGGTTTTTCCTCTCACAAATTTCTTCACAAAAATGCATAGTGAGAAAAAGAAAGTCCTTTTCCTATTTTACCCTTTTGAATTCAATTAAAAATAATATATTTTATTTTTATATTTCTTTAATTTTTATTTCCCATAGTTTTCCCCCAAATACAAATAAATATTTAAATCCATTCATAAATAATACTTATTATTTAAATTCATGATTTAAATCCATATAAGCATATATTTGAATTAAATATAGGAATCAAAATTTGAACAAGATGATTAAATCAAATATAACATGCATTTCCCAACCCAAGGAATTTTCCAAAAAAGAAAAATAATAAATAACTTAGCTTCATTTTTATTTTTATTCTATTTTTCCCCTTTCCCAATACATGGAACTATTTCAATAGCCAACATAAGAAATCGTTTAAATTCCTAACATTTCATTTGTGAAAAACATGAAATTTAAGTTCCATTAATTAAATAAGACATTTACTAGCAACTCACAACATAGACAAAATCTGAAATCACCTTCGATTCGGATCCAAGTTCACATAAGGTCAAACATGAAACCTACCATACTTGATTTGAGTACGATTGAGGAATAAAATAGGGAGGCCTAGTGTGACATCTCTAAAATAACCACCATTAGGAAATTAACTTAGACCTATGTAGCCATGTGGAGAAACAACCATGTACCTATAACCACTCAATGCATGTCAAGGGTACCTACTCAATGTATATATAGTTGAAGCATGACATAATCACCCAACATGGTACAATAGCATAAAGTATAAAAGTAACATCCATACATTCATATAAATCATTAATTTTGAACATCAATAATCAAGTTCACATTTAATCACTGCATGAGTAATGCACATCTCTATGAACTAAAACATACCAATAAGCTAGGCATATAAACATATAGAATGCCAACAATCGACATGTTGAGGAAGCTCATCTTGAAAAATGTGGTGGTTCATATACACCATTCCGAGCAAGAATAACAACCACAACAAAATCATAAGGAAACAATGAAGTTGAAACATCAATCTCACATCAAAAGGTACAAATGAAAGGGGCACTACATATACTCACTTCACTTATTCAGGAATTCTATTTTGATCATATTTTTCCTATGACAAGTACTAGTGATAATGACAAGAATGATGTTATGTTACCTCTTAACACTTATCCATCACATGATTTGGGTTATGAAATTGATACATCTTGTAGAATGAATATTCTTGATGCTTTATTACCTCATTCTTCTATATATGAGAAATATTATAGATTTGGGTGAAGAATGTCTTCGATGATGTATCATCACATGTCAAATCATTCTTACTCGCTAATAATGAGTACTTAGATGACAATATCTTAGATAAGTGTGTTTTGACTTACCTAGAAGGATAGAGCATCACATTGAGTTAGTGCTTCTTGCTTATTTTATCTTTCATTTATGGTATTGACATATAATTTTACTGTATATTCATATTTCCCTAACATACCTAAGGATAGTTTCAATTTCTTTAATGTTCTTATGGGCATATGCTTTTATCCTTGTGTAGCATTGTAAATTGTCACCCTTGACAATTTCACACTATGTTTTGCTCCCCCTTAAATTATTGGACCTAATTGAGCACCTAATTTCCTAAATTATGTATTATGAGGCCTATTTTTTACAATTACCGATAAATTGCAAGTGGAAAAAAATGCATTTATCTAATACTTTGCGCCAGACACCTTAATTTTCAAAAATAGGGCTAGGACACATATGCGTTGGGTGAATTAGTCTCCTATTTTGGTGCCAAATTCAAATATGTCAGTGTTGACACTTTATTATTTGCAATTCAAACATCCAAAGTCGACTAGATCAAGATTTAATTTGCGGGAAATTAGAATAATTGTATATAAATACCTAGTTATTGCGTCATTTAAAAAAAGGAAAAGAGATATCTAGAAAACTATTGAGCAATTTATGAGAAAATATTGTCAAGAACATTATCAAGCAAGTCAAGAGCAAAATTTTAATTATTTAATGCATCAATTCAAGATCCAAGCATCATGTCAAACCTTATGTGATTTTATGTTATCATTGTTTGTGAAGGCTAACCCCTTTGTAGGTCTCCAAGCAATTCAAGCAAATCAGGCAAGCAATATCTAAGCCTTGAGGAGATGTGTATGACTTTGGTAGTCCTTCAAGGAAGTCGTTGAAGGGTGGTGAGTTGTATCACTTTGTGGATTCGTCATTCCTTCTTATCATTTATCCATTTATCATTGGCATTGCCATTATGGAAGTGGAAACACTAACATGGGGTTTGACTAAGGTAAGCCCCTAAAAGGCACAACCCTTCCTCTCTCTCTTTAAATGTGCAAGTTTCAGGTTTGGAGGAGAGTGGAATAATTTTGAAGACCAGTTATCCATTGTTGCAATCAACACCCTACATCTGACAAATTTATAGATGAAAATGGAAAGCTCAGATCTAGCACCAGAGGACTGCAAAAATAGGTCTAAAATACCTCTACAAGGACACTTATGCCTTGGGTGAATTAGTCCTCCAAAATCATATTCAGATTCATGCCATAGGTGCATAGCGTCTTGCTTTGTCCATTTCAATTGTTTGAATTTTTTTGTGACTTTTTGTTTTCTATATTTGTATCAGAATAGTAATTTACACCATTAGCCTAGTTAGATCATTACATTTTATCCCTAAATTCATCCTAGATTTGGTCAAGGGTTGGTTGACTCACCTTTCAAGTTGTAAGTCAATCATATACCTTGTCTAATTCCTTCAAACCCTTACTACCACCCATCATCCATTGTCCCTATTTAATGAAATCACATGGAAAAAGTGTAAAACCCAAAAAATGGAGGTCTCCCTTAAAGGTTTCCCTTTTCCCAACATTTCACCTTGTTTATACTATTCATCTAAAGTTCATCTAGATATTATTTATACTCCTATGGGACCTAAATTCAATGTCAAAGGGACACATGATTTCCCTCTACCACCACTAACATTTTATATAGTACCTGCATCTCAAAGTTATCATGCAATTAGCTACTTAGTCATAACTAGCAATACATCCCCTAACAAAAGCTTGGGTATATACAAACATAATTTTCCTCAGCATAACGATGGTAAAAAAATTGCATCATAAAATGCAGTTCCTTACACCTACAACAATAATATCTCATCTATTTTTTTCATTAGCTACATCAAATAAAGCCTTTCCCAAGTAGCTACCATAAATATCAAAGTGCCTAATTGTCTTGTCACTACCTAATATGATTGAATCGCTATTCAAGGAGCTTCACCCTTCTCTCAAACTACACATCAATATAGCATCCTTGACCACTTGAACATAATAACAACACAACTATCTATCCTTGAGCTACTTAAAATATCTCATATCCACAAGGACCTTCTTGAGAAATCCCTCCATGAGTCTCGTGTCCCTAATGACATTGATCTTGTTCAATCTCAAGACATGATAGAACACTTGTCATCCCCACAATCCCTCACCTTTTTTACTAAATAAATTCCTTCCATTGATCCCTTTCATAATCATTTGCTTCATATGTTCAAGCCCACATCCATAAACCATAATCAAATGCATCCTTGTAGATGGTGGATTAGGACTTAATCTTTGTAGCCTAAGTCTAATAAAGCAACTAGGATATTCTAATGATGTTTTTAATCCTCACACTAAAATTACCATCAAAGCATATGATGAAGTTGAGTGTGAATCGAAAGGCTCTATCAAGCTATCCATCCAGGTCGAACTTGCAAAAATTGAAACTACTTGCCAAATATTAGACCTTGATCTCCCCTACAACATCCTCTTTGGTCGCCCATGGATTCACACCATGCAAGCCATTCCATCCACATTCCATCAATGCATAAATTTCCCCCACAATAGAACCGAAGTGATTGCGCATCTTGATCTAAATTCATTCCAATATTACAAATTATTACAAAGTAGTCACAACCTTTCACAACATTTCCCTACCAACACTGCATCACCATCTTCATCTTCATACATTGATGCTTCATCGCTATCTGCATCTCACACTCCCTCGAATATTAAGGCTAAGATAAAAGACTTGGGTATTGGAGAACATGAGCTACAAGACTTTCACATCGAACCCACCTCGCCATCCACTTTATCTCAATATTTTGATGTCCATGATAATCCTATGTTTGATCATGATATATATGATAATGTTGAAAAATGAGGTGTTTTCTTAGCTTAATACTCTGTAAAACTTTAATATTGCTGATCTAAGTAAGTCTTTTCTTTGTTACATATATTCTTTGTGGGTGATTATCTTGATTAATCCATTTTACTGTTGTAGAATGCAGAGAGAAGTTGATAGAAGAACTAGACAGGATATTAGAAAGATTACACAAGATATAATGTGGAGAAAACCCTTTCGGGAAAAAACTCCACCAAGAATTATTCTATTATTCAATCTCTGAATTACAATAGCTCCAATTCTTGCTTGAGAATGCTTCTTCTTTCTTTACCAATCTTCTTCACACCTGCAAATAACAATTATTAAAACTTTCTTCAACTTGAATGAGATATAGAGGCAATATGCAACCTTGTAATCTCCAAAAGGTGATAATTACAATGCACAAGCTCAAGCCTTAAGAAAGGTACGCCATATTGCTTCAAGTTGAGTTCTACTAGTGAAGACCAAAGCTTAGAACATGTGCTTTACCCATTTGGGCGTCCCAAACTAAAGCTACAACTCATCCTTCACTTCGGTGATAATTACAAAGCTCTTCCTCAAAGATGGCACCCAAAAGAGGGTCCCACTTAACAGAGCCTTAAAAAATATCTTATCATGCATTGGAGTTAATTCCAAGAAAGCATCTTGGGCACCCAAGTTAGCTCCAAGTGATTTCTTGTTAACTGAAACATTTACTCAACACCATTCATGCAAGAATGGTCATCCCTTGTTAGCGGAGATAGTCCTCATTGCTCATACAACCTAATGTTATTGTAGCCATGTTCCAAATTCAAGCCTAACTAACATACAACTGAAACTAACTGAAGACAATTGAACTGAACTAAACTAAACTGATTCTGAACTTAACTTAACTGATCTAAACTGAACTAAACTAAACTTCAAGCATACAAACATCAAATCCCAACTCCTAGGATCTTTACATGCATTCAAAAGTGTTAACTGTTACTCTGAATAGTTAACTGAACTCAAGGTGAGTGTCACCTTACCATGTGTGCACCCACATGTTCCTATTATTTAGGAATAACTACAAATGTCAATTTCATGATTTATTTCATCCAAATAATTAATCTCATCCTAATCTTAGTGTTGTTGAACACATTCCAAGAATGTAGGAGATACATGAAATAATTAATGTTTAGGATTTGCAATTAAATGGCATCCTATTTCCAACAGATAATCCACTATGTGATCATGATCATATTGAGGACATCCAAGATCATATCCCTTCCACTCGACAATCATTCCATATTGAGCATCCTAGGTTATGGTATCTATCCCCTAATACTACTTCTACTATGCCTTCTTTCCAACTCGCTAAGGACATGCAAACTACCTTTGACATTAACAGTGCCAAAAAGGATAGTCATGAAGAATCCATCGAGTGTATCACCAATATCTTCCACAATCATATCCTTACCATTTCATCCAACATATCAACACATCCACTTCTACCCCCTCCTAGAATTGGATCAACAAGTGTCATCCCAAAAGAACAAGGTTATCAATCAAAAATCAAAAATAAAAAATTCTTTATCAAATGAAGATCCAAAATCAAAAGAAAAAATAAAAAGACAAGAAAAGTCCTTTAGTCAAAATCAAAATCAAAAGATATTGGACAAATAAAAAATTAAAGTCAAAAATAAAGGAAAGAAAAAAATGATCTCTAATCATGCCCCTTTATCGAAAAAATATGGGGGCATCTATCAAAGAAAAATATCAACACACGAGCTTATTGATCCTAAGTCTTCATCCTCATCATCCTCACACAATCCATACACTCTACCATATCAACCCATTCATTAAAATCTCTACTAAATCAAGTTTTTCATCATTATTATCAAATCATATCAAGGTTATGCAAGAACATTGAGCAATCCACATATCAACATCAAAGAGAAAATCAAATGGAATAAGGGTGCACTCCATTTCCACTTAAGGTCCAGAGAAGAAAATATTCTAGGTGAAGGTATTGTGCTTTGTATTGCTTTTATCTTCTTTTGTTTTCCTTCAATATTTTCCCACCCTCTTCAGATAATCTAGGCCCTAGACAATAATGAGGCATGAAAAATCTCCTCAAGCATTGTATTGCTTCTAGTGTTCCTAATGGACAATTGGAAATGAATAGGTTGTATTTTTGTCCTCGTCATGAGGGAACTTATACAAATTCGATGAACTTTTGTTGCTAAAATTACATTGCAAGCTTGGGAAGCCATCAAATCATGGATTATGTGGAATAGGAGCAATTTTACGATCATGATCTCTATCAACCAATAATATTTTTGGTGATCTCATGTGATCACTTGCCAAGATCAATCCCTTGTCAAATTTCCCTTGGTCTATGCTTTAAGATTTACAAGTGTGGGATATGCACTATTTCAAACCCTTTTTCCAATATCACTAAGATCTAACTTCTTGGTTTAAATTTAAAAGCCAAATATAAGCTTGGTAATCATAACTTTGAATCATTTCAAACAAGTATGGAGTTGGTACCTCTTGATATGTTTCACAAAGTTAGAATCTATTACACCAAACCTTGGTGGAAGGATTGGAAATGATATCTAGGTACTCCTTTTAGGAATCTCAATCCCTTTAAGGGATATTGTTGGCTTTCCCCCCACCTACATGTTGTTTAGAGTCTCAATACCATGTGGAACTTTAGTCCACTACAATTTAATAACACTACTTGTACAAAATAATTTGGGGCACACTTTTGGAGCTCAAACTAGCTCATTTTGCTTAGTGTCTCCTATATTAGAGTGTTCCATTTAGATATCATCTTGGATCCATTTGGATGTTTCTAACCCCCTTTGTCATTTTTGTGGATATTTGGAAACTCTCAAGCATCTTTTCTAGTTCTTCCCATGGGCCTAATATTCTTGGAGTTGGACTCATGAATTTTTAAGCCTTTTCATCCAAGGCCTCTCTCTTGGCAAATTATTTTTATAGGAATTTGGCCTAAAATGCTTGTGAGATTTGCCCAGATTTGACATAATTTTAGATTGAAGATTTTCCTTACACTGTGGAAAGATAGAAATTCTACATTATTTTTTAGTATTTGATGTGGACATTTTTTGTATATGATAAAGCAATTATATGCTCTAGTGTTATATTATAGATATTGGTCCAAGCTAATAAAGTAGCTTTGGGATTTTCCCACTTGTAAACAATCATAGAGCACTAAGCCAAAGCCCTGTGTCTTGTTGCTATTGTGCTACCTTCTCTTACTAGTTGGGATTCGTAGCCACGACTATAGGTGGCCCTTCATGGTTCATAGGGTTCCTCATGTCATTGATGGCATTGCTAGTCTCCCTTGTCACATGGATAGGCTTTTGTCTCCCAACATAATCAAGGACATTATGGTTGATTTGATAGTAGGAAGTTCCCATTCCTAAACCTTGTTATTTCTCATGTTTGTGCAAATATTATTCAACATGAACAAAAAAAAGATGATAGGGGAAGGGTACTAGTAGTCGTTATAGCTAACTTTGCGTACCCTAAGCTCCTAAATGGTAATGTTAGATTTCATTTTTTTTTTGGTTTCTTTGTATGTGATTTAAGAGCTTATAGTTATTGTTTCGGCTTCTAGGTAGTTACGACAAACAAGAGAGGATTTGTTATGTACACAAAGGTCAAAAAGTGGTCATTTCAAGTTGATGTCCTATACATATTCTCTAGTGTCCTGATAATCGTTCACTTTGACCACCACAAAATTTGCACAATTGATCCAATACATATGCACAAATGTCCCAATAATCGTGCACTATTGGTACCAATAAAGTTGTGCAACTCCTCCAATTAAATATATATTTTTTGTAACTACTGGGTATAAAGTGGACAACTATTGTTACATTTAAAAAAATTAGTGAGCTTTTAATTAGCATGTATCAATGAACGGTTATTGGAACATGAACAATATCATTAAAAGTTGAGAGCTCGTTTTAGATGATCAAGGTCTCCCAAATGGTTGAAGCCCCACTCCTAATAAGGATCCCCTCCCATATTCATATAACCTTGATGACTTAACAATATAACACATATATATTATTACTTCTTAATTTTAATCTTGAATTTCAGAAAATAATGTTATTCCACATATTTTATGTAATATTTATTATAAAATATAACATTATTCATCATAAGAACTAACAACAAATATCTCAAAGTGAGTGATATCAAATGCCTAACCAAACATATTCCCCCGGGCATGTGCACCCTCCGTACAAGAGCTATTTGAGGCAGTTTAGGCAATGTTCCCTCCACCCACAAAAACCAAAACCAAAATGCCTCTTCACCTTACAAAAGGCTAAAGTTTAAATACCTGAAAATCCATGGGGAGGCGCACTCCTCGTTAATTGTAAAGTTTATACACATTGGGAAGTAAAAATACTCAACACGTGTCACGAATAAGTTAAAATCATTTCTCGAAGCAAACGAGATTTTTTTTTGCCTTATTCAAGACATTTATATAATGGAACCCACAAATTTAAAAGGCATCACTTGTTTAATATATTTGTACGGATTCAGTTGAAATCATGCAAACTGTCACGTAGTCGAAATGACATTTAAAAAAGGACCCTAGACTCTTCCTTTTTGTTCGCTTATTTTCTAAAAGCTTAACAAAAGAAATATATTTAAGAAAAATATTTACTAGCAATGGCATTTTGGTGTGTAAAGGGTTCCTCGAAGAGGTGTGGAAGGTTAATTATGAAAGAAATTAGTTTTTTTTTTTTTTTCATACATTTGTCCAATACATGAGATTAAATGGTGTAACATTTAGCAAATTATGTTTTTGTGTAACAAAGGTCTTTATGGAGAAGTAATAGCTTCAAATCAACTTTGCATCCATCTACAGGGATTGGAACACAACTCAAACAATAGGCAGATGCTATGTTAATAAGGAGAGAGGGAGAGATAGAGAGGAAGAAATAGAGAGATAAAGGAAGAGGGAGAGGGAGAGGGAGAGAGAGAGAGATATCGATAGTGAGATAGAGTGATAGAGAGAGAGAGATATAAGGAGATATAGAGAGATAAAGGAAGAGGGAGAGGGAGAGGAAGAGAGAGAGATATATATCGATAGTGAGATAGAGTGATAGAGAGAGAGATATATAAGGAGATATAGAGAGAGGGGAGAGGAAGAGACATAGAGACAGATAGAGAGATAGACAAATAAAGAGGGGTAGGATAAAAAGAGATGAGTAGGGGGAGAGAGAGGGGAGAGATAAAAGTTCAAGGTATAGTTATAAATTGAACTACTTCTAATAGTTTTTACTTACTATTGTAATTTCACAAAATAAACATAAATAGTTAAAAATAATTTCAAATTTAAATAAAATTAAAAGTCAAAATATAGTAAAATAATGTGTTTATTATTAGAATATTATATTATGAAATTATATATTTAAATTAAATATATAATATGTTTAATATGCTTATGGTAGAATATTTATACACTTATTATGCAATCATATTTATTTTATAAATAAAATATACAAATATTTATGTTTCTTATTATATAATATTTAATATAATGTAAATTATTAAATATATTTTTAAAAATTATTGTATTATAAAATTATATATTTAATATTTATGTATATTTATTATTTAAATATTAAGTGTGTATATATATATACACACACTTAATATTTATATACTTATTATTCAATTATGTTAATTTTATAAATATAATATATAATATATTTATATTTAGTAATATATAATATTTAATAGAATGTAAATTAATAAATATATTTTTAAAAATTATTATATTGATATATATTTATTATTTAATTATATGTTTATTTATAATGATACAATTTATATCATACCAAATTTTATATATAAAAATAAATGTAATTATATTATATAATGTAATTTGTACGTATCTAATAATTTATATTATATGAACAACAATATATAATAATAATTCAATTTATATTATATAAAAAGAAAAATCATAATAAATATAATATAATTATATATAATTTAATATGTAATATATATATATATATAATGTATTATATTTATATTTAATAATTTCTAGTATAAATATAATATTATTTTAAATAACATATACATATATAAAATATTATAATTTATATTATATAACATATTATTTAATTTAAAATTATTTTTAATTTGCAAGTAAAAATGTTAAGTAGCTATCCCTTCCCTAGTAACAAAAATTTTCAGCTTATGCACTTGAAATGCCCACACAATCTCTAGCCGTAAAAATGAAATGCCCATGCAATCTCTAGCCGTTAAAGTGAACCATCTTTAGCATCAGTCATTGAACGGTGGGAGATAAAACCCTTGAAAAATAGTTGTGTAGAAAAAAGTAACCCTTTTTCACACTTAATTTGGGAATGAATAATTAATGATAAAATGGACTTAATGATGCCTTATTTAGGGTGTTGTAAAGTGTATCTTTACACTTTCACACAATCTAGGGCTTTATTAATTAATTGAGGTTAATTTGAGCTTAATTGGCCCCTTAAATTCAAATCCAAGCCTAATTTATTACATTTTCCAAAGGATAAAGCCCGTCACTCTTAAATAATATTACACAATACTTAATTTTGCAAGGAATATGTCTTAGGATAGTGACCTAGGACCCATTCGCCACCTGGAAAATGGGTTCTCACTAGGTCCTAGGACCCCCTTTTTGCATATCATTTCACATCCCTCGAAGTGTGTCCTAGTTAAGTATGCTACAACTCATTCGCAATATAGTAAATATTGTGTTTATTATTAGAATATTATATTATAAAATTATATATTTAAATTAAATATATAATATGTTTAATATACTTATAGTAGAATATTTATACACTTATTATGCAATTATATTTATTTTATAAATAAAATATACAAATATTTATATTTCTTATTATATAATATTTAATATAATGTAATTTGTACCTATTTAATAATTTATATTATATGAACAACAATATATAATAACAATTCAATTTATATTATATCAAAAAAATTATATAATAATAAATATAGTTATATTATATATAATTTAATATTTAATATGTATATAATGTATTATATTTATGTTTAATAATTTCTACTATAAATATAATATTATTTTAAATAATATATACATATATAAAATATTATAATTTATATTATATAAAATATTATTTAATTTAAAACTATTTTTAATTTGCAAGTAAAAATGCTAAGTACAACTATCCCTTCCCTATTAACAAAAAATTTCAGCTTATGCACTTGAAATGCCCATGCAATCTCTAGCTGTAAAAGCGAACCATCTTTAGCATCAGTCGTTGAATGGTGGGAGATAAAACCCTCGAAAAATAGTTGTAGTGTAGAAAAAAGTAACCCTTTTTCACACTTAATTTGGCAATGAATAATTAATGATAAAATGGACTTAATGATGCCTTATTTAGGGTGTTGTAAAGCGTATCTTTACACTTTCACACTAATATAGAGCTTTATTAATTAATTGAGGTTATTTTGAGCTTAATTGGCCCCTTAAATTCAAATCCAAGCCTAATTTATTGCATTTTCCAAAGGACAAAGCTCGACACTCTTAAATAATATTACACAACACTTAATTTTGCAAAGAATGTGTCCTTGGATAGTGACCTAGGACCCATTCGCCACTTGGCAAATGGGTCCTCACTAGGTCCTAGGACCCCCTTTTTGCATATCATTTCGCATCCCCCGAAGTGTGTCCTAGTTAAGTATGTTAGGACTCATCCGCCCTATGGTGAATGAGTTCTCACTTAACTTAGGACATCTCCCTTCGAATATGTTTTTGGTGGTATTTTGATGATTTCATATCCTAGATCTAATGTCGGATTGTGTTATTTGAATTTTGGGATTTAATCTTAAGTTAAGTATAAATATAAGGTTATTTCACATAGTTTCACCTAGAAGAATTTTTATGCAAGCATCCTAAGAGTTGACAAGAGCATTGTAGAGCATTCAAGAGCATTCAATAAGGCATTTAATGGCATATAAAATAGAAGTTTATTGCAGTAATAAAAGATCATATCATCATGTAAAAAGCATAATGCATCATGCAAGTGGTTGAGCTAATGTTGTGATGTAGCATTTCAAGATCCAAATCAAGCATTGTTCTAAATCAAGTTCATGATCAAGATCTATATCCATTGAGGCTACTTCATGCAAGATTGTTGATTTGTACTCCAAGGTTCAATTGAGGATTGGTGAGTTGTAGCATTACATTGTTCATTCATCTTTCCCTTTATGCATTGTTTCAATTCAAGGTTTAATTACCAAAATAGGGTTTGACCATGGCAAACCCATATTCCCTAACAAAACAACATTTTTCTTCTCCTTTGATGTGTGATTGCAAGTTTTAAGTTGAAGATAAATTAGAGAACAAAAGTTGTCAAAGTTGTCAAAGTTGTCATCTTTCTTGCAAGATCACGGAAGGTCTTCTACATAATTTATTTTCGAATTTCAAGAGATGAACACCTAGGATATGGGAGTGCAGACATTGAAGAACAAAACCCAAAAATTGATTTTCCAGAACTCTAGCAGGGACCCATTCACCACTGGGCGAATGAGTCCTCAGTGAGGCCCAAAAAAATATTTTTTGCAAAAGGTACACAATATTTGACCCTCTTAAAACCTATCTTTTGATTGCTATATTGGTTAGGTTTGATTTTTTATTCTTATTTATGCATTGTACCTCTCATAATTAAGTGAAACAACATAGCAAAAATTAGGTGTTACCCATTTGTTAATCTCATTTGTGGTGCACCTTCTTTTTCTTTGTTTCAATAGTAAAGCGAAAGGTAGAAAATAAAAGACGACAAACGTGAATGGTGGCGAAAAAAATCAAAAGAATGGTCATGATCATTTTGATCATCTTGCCAACCCTATGTGTGACTGTCCACCATCCATAGACAAAATGAGCCTGGTAAAGCTCATAGAAGAGACGCCTTCAGCATAAAAATATCATTAATCTCAAAAAAAATTGAAAAAAATTACAATGTTTTGTTGTTAGTTTTATGTAGATAAAAAATAATTATGATTTTTTTATGAATATGATTTACATTCTCCAATGATACTTAGAGTTGATTTTAAGAGTTTTAATTTTAGTTTTTGTTTATTTTACCAAATCAAATTGATAAGAAATGGAGACAAACAATTTTGAAATGTAAACAATCTCTAAACTTGTAATCCGCATGAATATGTCCTAGCTCATACAATATATAATGCAATGAATTTACTAGTTGTTCAAGCTTGTATAATATATTGTAGTATGCTCACTACATGTAAATAAAATTCTCATCACTAATATAAAATAATTTTTGACTATCTATATTATCATATGGTGGATATTTAAATTATTATTTTTAATCTATAATATATAAAATTTAAGGACTTCAACTTTGCCTAATTTTATAGCCGAGTTTTGCCACACAAACCCTAGTACAACTGTTCTTTGGTTTTCTCATTTTTAGCATATCAATCCTCAATCTTTCATTTTGCATTTTCACTGTGAGTGCTTTATTGTGGGATGCGTGCAAAATTTATTTACTTTTGGAAGTTTTCACTTGTAGCTTCCCTAGTCATACAGGAAGGTTTTTTCACATGACAACCCTTATCGACTTCTCTATTGCGTGCAAGCAGTTGGAGGTGGCATTATTTAGTATCCTTGCGGTGTGAGTTTTAATAGGAATTTTTTATGAACAATCAAAACGCTAGCACCCCTTGTTGTGATTGCCACCACTCAAGGTGAGGATAAAGGTGACAGTTCATCATTTAAACGATAGTTGTGACAAGGAAGAAGGTCTATATGAGGGTCAAATGGAAAATGATGGGGTTACTTGCACAATGAAAATGGAGATTCATATGCAAAAGAGAACAATCAAGCATGAGAGAAGAGAGACAAGGAGATATCATAAATGAAAGAAGAAAGTGGTGAAGATGTAGGTAAAATTTTAGAATTTATCCTCCCTAATGATGTTATGGATTTTGTTGAATGCCAACATAGATCTATCATTTTTTTTTCTTCAGATGAGTTCCATCTAAATTTGATTTTTGTAAATGGGTTAAATTCAACAGGGAAAAAAGGGGTTGGGAAATTGAAGCATTGAGGGGTTTAGGAAAGGGTTATGTGTCTTGCAACTTTAAAAATGCTAAACATGCTTAGGAAGTGCTTCAATATGGAACATGGGTCATTTGTGGACAAGTCTGTTATTTACAGGCACGGACCTTGGATTTTCATCCAAAAGGGCCTTGTAGATCATGATACCCAATGTGGGTGGAGCTCCCATATTTGAATCTTTCCTTCATATGTTTTTTGTAGGATATTGTGGCTCAGTTGGGTAGAGTTATTTGGTGCAAAAATAATTTTGATAAATTTTCCAGTTTAAGAGTACACCCTAGGGTTTATGGAGATGGATTTAAACCATTAGTCATCAAAAAAATATAAAGCTCATTGGGCTAGGATTTGAGTTTTTATAGCCTATAGTTTATTTAAATAAGCCCAATGCTTGTTTTGATTATCATCAAGAAGGCCACTTGATAAGGGATTTTCCAACTAGAAGGAACAAAATGATACTATGATAGGGAAAATTTCAGTGCTAGAAAATGAACAATAAACAAAGGAAAGCAAATAGCACTAAAAACACTGTACACCTCAATATGAGCCTAGTTGGATTCAATACAAAATAAAGATGACATAATGCAACCTTTTACCTTGTCTCAAATCGATCCTTTGGTTGGCCCTTCGATCTTTGGTGTTGTATGCTCCTTGGATGGCAAGAGATTCAAATGTAGATTGTGAGATGGATGGAAAATGGATGGAAGATGAGTGAAAAGTGGATGCAAGTATGAAAAATGGTAAGTATGGCTCAAGGAATTTTTTTGCAAGAGTTTGGCTACTATCAATGATCTCTCTCCAAAATGAGAGAAAAGAGGGGGTATTTATAGAGAATTTGGAGTTCTCTAGGGAAATGGATGGTTAAGATTGAGCCACCAAGATCAAGATGTAGGGCTAAGGTGAGTTGATAACTCATAAGCCCTCACATCTTGACATGTGGCATGTGATATGGCTTAAAAAAAATGATGTGTACATGAGGTGGAAGGGTAGTACATGACATGGAGGTACTAAATAGTACCTTGGGATTGGGACAAGATCTCCTCATAAATGAGGTATTTGTCCCCATGTGGGTGAAAGGACATGTGAGGAATTAAAAATTCCTCAAATATCCTCATGGGGATGAGAGAAGGAATTTAAAATTCCTTTAAATGCATTGGGAGATTAAATGTGAATTAAAAATTCACATGGGGAATAGGGTGCCTTCTCCAAAAAGAGAAAGCATTTAATAGGGTTGATTCAATTAAGTGAGTAAGGTTGTGCAAGTACTTGATTAGACTAATTAATGAAGATTTGAAGAGGGTTAGATTTCACATGTGACTTGATGTGACAAGTCAAAGATCACATGGGGAAGAGAAAAATAAATTTAATATTCCTTAGAAAGACAAAAAGAATTAAAAATTCCTTGAGAGGTTGATTAGACTAGTTAATGAAGGATTAGAGGAGGGTTAGGTGGCTATGAGATATTAGAGGCCAACTTGCAAAAGTTGGAGGATGTGACACATCTTAATCAAGGATTAGGCATGTGCACATCCCTAATGATGAGATTAGAAGATGGATTAGGATTAGATAAAAATGATGGAGGATGTGACATATGAGAAATTAAATAAATGTGATATTTATTTAATTCATTTGATGAAAAGGAGGATTAAAGAGATAAGGTATTTATTTATTAATTAAATACCTTAGGGATTTGATAGAATTAAGGATATTAATTAAATAATAGCGATATTACTTAATTAATGCAAAAGAGGGGATGTTTAGACGAAAGGGGATAAATTTAGATAAATCAAGTCTCCAAATTTAGGTGTCTACAAATACAACCTCAAGTTTTAACCCACTCCAGTCAACTACAAGTTGGGAATTATCCCTTAGTTCCATTTATGTCCAAAGACTCAAATTAGGCACAAAGACCTAATATACCATTAGATGCTCAAAATAATAAGGATTTTGATTACATTATCTCTTCATTTAAAGATGTTGTGATGGAGGATGATCAGAGGGTTGATCGGGAAGTGAAAAGAACCATCTAGTGTTTTTCAGAAGAGTGGTGTAACTGATCATCAAGGGTTTCATCCCTCTTCCTCACAACCTAACATCAAATCTTTGGGTCAATCTTCTCCTTCACCACCCCATTATGTGAGACAAAAGTATAGATCTCGTGTTGCTCCAAATGTTGAGTTGGACACTTGTAACCAAACTCCTTATTCAAGGCAAAGATCAAGGTCTCCATCCCCCTATAATCCTATGTTGAATGCTCTTGATTAATCTATTGTAGTTGATAACCATTATGATGTGTTTCCACAAGAGGACGATCCTACACTCTCCCCTTTAACATGATATTTAAAAGTATGTCTTGGAATGTAAGAGGGATCTCTCTCCCTCACCGTAAATATGGAGTAAAAGATGTGATTGTTAAGTGGAAACCTAATATTGTGTTCCTTCAAGAAGCTAAACTTGTTGGTCCTCATTTTTCTTTTTCTCTATCCAACAGTTTGGATTTTTTTTTATTTTCTTCATATGTCACATAGTGAAGGCAGGGGAAGAAATTATTGGTTTAGCCTCTTGTATTCACAAGTTTGTCATTGATAGAGGTGAGTACCCTTCATATAGTTGTGTGTGGGCCCTGAATTTTATCAATGGTCAACCTATTGGGTTTTTCTATGTTTATGATTTTAACTTAGCAAAAGACAAAAGTGAGCTATGGGATTGGATGTCTAAAAACCTCCCTAATGTTGATTGGTTTATATGAGGTGATTTTAATATGGTCGGATTCCATAGTGTTCGAAGTTGGAAAAGTCATATTAAGTTAAGCAATGAAGAATTTGATAAATGGTTGTCTTGTCAAAATTTTGTGGGGGTGATTTACCCATTCCACACTAACAGCTCCAATCATGGCTACAATTAGTTGACATGGTCTAATTGCAGATTTGGGGATGATAGAAAGTTGAGTAGACTTGACAGATTTTACATTTACCCTAACCTTCATGTTATCCATGACTCCTCTAGTTGTAGTGTGAGAGTGGATTATTCTACTACCCTTTCAGATCATTTTCTTATCTTTTGTTTAATTTCACGAAATGATAATAGGAATGTGGAGTCTAATCTGCCTTATAAACTTAATACTTCTCACTTAAAAAATCCTTCTTCTGTGGTTGCTCTTGTTAGAATTTGGAATTCTATATATAAACCAAGTGAAGGGGAGTCTTATAGGGAGTAGTGGAATTTGGCTATTTTTTCGTTGTGTTGAGTTCCTTCGTGCTTTTGGTAATAGAATAGCTTGACAACGAAAACATAAGGAGAAATCCTTACAAGGTAAACTTGAACATCATAGGAAACTTCTCAATGTTGATCCTGACAATAAAACCTTACAACATTCTATAGGCTCTTTAGAGACTCATCTTCAGAAAATTGATTCTTATAGAGGACAAGGATAAAAAATAAGAGCCAAACTTCATTGGGTAAAAGAAGGTAATAAAGGTTCTAAATACTTTTTCAAAATTCTAAACTATAAACATAAGGAGTATATTAGAGCCATTCAAGATGATTTTGGTCATGTGCATACTAGTCCAGAAGAGGTTAAGGACCTATTTGATGTAGGAGCATCCAAGGTGTAAGGGCAATCCTATGTCACCAAAAATATTTTTATTTTTCTTTGTTTGATTTAATAAAGTATTAGGGGTTAGAAAACAATATTTTCTTTTGCAACAATGTAATTTCCCTTTGTGTGAAAATGTAAATGTAAATTTGATGGGAAATAGGTCCTAGTAAAATGGTAAGAGCATCTTTTGGAGGAATATTCCATTTGGGCGTCCCACTTTTGGAGGAGGTCAAACAATCTTGTCTTGTGATTTTGGCATGGTTCACATGCACATGTGTCATAAAATGTCATAAAGTGGGGCTGCAAAAGAATCTTGCATGTTGCTTGCATGTCTTTGCATGCAACAATTGTAATGATAGGTTGTAAGGAATTTGTAAGAGGTGTAAGTTGTCATAGCATCTCAAATTTGATTGGAAAAGAGTTTAGGTGCCCAAGAGAAGGTTAGCATGCATTGGACCTCATTTCTTATGGCAGATTTTGAAACTCCCAAGGTTGGGTGTACTTTCCTCAAGGTGGTTTTCAGTTGCTTGTTTTGGGAACTAAGAGTATTTTTCCCCTTCCACATTCTCTACTAATTGATGCCTTCTTCATTTTGAGAAGGGGGGATTGGAGAAGTGAAGTTTGCATACCCAAATGCTGTAGGAATTGTACCAAATTTTTGAAGACACATTTGTTGCAGGTATTGCATGTAGGATTGTAGAGGAGCCTATGAGCTTCAATATTATGTAATCTTTTGTAATTTTTGGAGATAATAAAACTTGCAGATTTTCTCTTCCATTTTTTTTTCTTGTTATGTATTTGCAGGCTTCATGTGATATGTTCTATGAAGTTTTTTAATTAGATTTGGAAGGGAGAGTCTCCCTTTTCATCACTGGTATCAAAGCAAGTCATCTTGAGCCTATAAACAGAGCACCAAAGAGAGACAATTTGCAACAGGACCTGTGAGTTGTGGGTGAAGATTAAAATTCCTCCAAGAGTTTCCAATTGTGGTAGAGGTAGAGGAAGAGGTGGTGGAGGAAGAGACCCTCCTAGAGATGAAATTAGAGCCCTCAAAAGGCAATTAGAAACTTTGCAGGAAGAGATTTGTAGAAGAGAAATGGATAGAGAAAGAGATGATAGTGAAGATGAAACTGAAGAGGAATTGGAAGAGGAAGAAGAGGAACAAATTGATCCTGGATAAACTATAGTATTGAGAGAAATATGAAACGTTGGAAAGAAACCAAAAATGGAGGTTTCAACCTTTAATGGAAGCCTAAATCCCGAAGAGTTGATAGACTAGATTAATGACATGGAAGATTTTTTTGAGTTTGAAGAGATTGAAGACCCTCATAGAGTGAGGTTTGCAAAAACAAAGTTGAAGGGCTATGCACACATTTGGTGGAAAGAAATCCAACTTGAAAGAGGAAGACAAGGGAAAGACAAAATTTCCAAATGGGATAGAATGGTGGCAAAAATGAAGAGGAAATTTATCCCAGTAGATTATGAGTTGGAGCTGCTCAAAAACATGCAAGGCTTGAGACAAGGAACAAGGACAGTGAAAGAATACACAAAAGAATTTCACAAAGTTTTGATAAGAAAAAGAAACTCTAAAGCAAACAAGGAGAAAGTAGCCAGTTACATCAATGGGTTAAAGCCAAGCATACAGGAAGAGTTTGCATTAGTAAGAATATACATCATTGAGGATGCATATCATTTTGCATTGAAAGTAGAAGAAATATTGAACAAGAAATTTGAGAATAAGCATAAAGGGAAGGGTAAAGGTTATGTGCAACAAAAAGAGGGTGAAAAATAGATTAGAGACATTAAGGATAACAAGGATGAAAGAGGTGAAAGTTCAAACAAGTTTCATGAGCAGAATTTTAGAGGAAGAGGAAGATCGAGTAGAGGAAATTTGGAAGAGGAGGATTCCAAGGAACTTGTTACCAATGTGGAGAAGAGGGACATAGAGCATATGACTGCCCAAAAAATTAGGAAAGGACTAATAGAAGATCTGAAAAACCATGATAGAGAAGCAAATGTGAATGAAGAAGATGCAATGTCAACACACTCCAAAGAAGCTGAAAGAGGAGAAGCTTTGATGACTAGGAGGGCCTTGTTGAATGAAGACAATAAACCAATGCAAAGGAAGAGTTTGTTTAGAACAAGATGCAAATGTGAAGGTAAAGTATGTAATGTGATTATTGATGGTGTTAGTACTGATAATCTTGTTTCTGAAGAAATGGTGAATAAGTTATAGTATGCATCTGCATCCATATCGAATTGCTTGGTTATAGGATGAGCGTAAAGTTTTGGTAAATGAACAGTGCTTGGTAAGATTTAAGATTGGTGATTATCATGATGAAGTTTTGTGTGATGTTATGTCTATGGATGTTTGTCATTTTTTATTGGGAATACCTTGGCAGTTTGACAGGAAAGCAATGCATGATGGGTATGCCAATACCTACTCCTTGATGAAGGATGGAGTGAAGCACAAGTTGAAACCTTTGAGTAAAGAAGAAGGAAAGGTATGTAAAGACACTAGAAAATTCTTAGCGAATGGAGTTAGACAATTAGTTAAAGAGGATGAAAATCATGATTTGTTAATGCAAGTTCAACAGTGTTGATTGCATTCAAAAGGGGTAGATTGAAAGTTTCGATGAAGAAAGAAGAGGTAAAATCTGATTTTTATGAAAATATTATTGCTGAGTTATGCGAGCATGATGAGATTTGTGTAGAAGAATATATTGCAGCAATGATTACATTGGTGAATGAAGGTACTACAGTTGTAAGTAAGGAAGAAGGATAAAAAGTGAATGTTGATTTGTTCGGTGAGCTTCCCTTTGCATCAGTTGATGATTTCTCATGTGATAAAGAGATTTGTATGGATGATAGTTTATTGCAGGATGAAAAGGATGAATATTTTGATTGTGTTACTAATACTGAAATGGATGTAAAGGAGGAAGATGGAAAGGATGAATATATTGATTGTGTCACTAACATTGATTTTGAAGCTGAGAATTACTTTTTAGGAGATATAGGAAAGGAGGAACACATGGAACAAAAAGAGATTGAAAATGAAACGATTGTTGCAGCAATAATAGGGGAAGAGGTAATGCATGGGTTTCCTAATTTTATTGAAGAAGATAAAATTGATGATTATGATTTTCCAGCATTTAATAGTGCAAATTGGTGGAAATTTGAATTTGTGAAAAGAGGAAGGAAGAGGGGAAGAATGAAGGATGGAAGGGACATCAAATTATAGATACGGGTTCAGAAAGATGTTTAGAAAATTAAGGTAAATAGATGGATCTAGGATAAGCATAGGATCTACAAATGTTTATGAGTTCAACTCATGAAATATTTCAAATTACCATGAGTGTCTAATGCAAGAACATCCAAGGCATAAGGGCAATCCTTTGTCACCAAAAATATTTTAATTTTTCTTTGTTTGATTTAATAAAGTCTTAGGGGTTAAAAAATAATATTTTTATTTGTAATAATGTAATTTCCCTTTGTGTGAAAATGTAAATGTAAATTTGATGGGAAATAGGTCCTAGTAAAATGGTAAAAGCATCTTTTGGAGGAATATTCCATTTGGGCGTCCCACTTTTAGAGGAGATCAAAAAGTATTTGTCTTGTTGTGATTTTTTCATGGTTCGCATGCACATGTGTCATCAAATGTCATAAAGTGGGGCTGCAAAAGAATCTTGCATGTTGCTTGCATGTCTTTGCATGCAACAACTGTAATGACAGGTTGTAAGGAATCCATAAGAGGTGTAAGTTTTCATAGCATCTCAAATCTGATTGGAAAAGAGTTTAGGTGCCCAAGAGAAGGTTAACATGCATTAGACCTAATTTCTTATGGTAGATTTTGAAACTCCCAAGGTTGGGTGTACTTTCCTCAAGGTGGTTTTTAGTTGCTTGTTTTGGGAACCAAGAGTTGTTTTCCCCTTCCAAATTCTCTACTAATTGATGCCTTTTCATTTTGAGAAGGGGGGCTTGGAGAAGTGAAGTTTGCATACCTAGATGCTGTCAGAATTGTACCAGATTGTTGAAGACACATTTGTTGCAGGTGTTGCATGCAGGATTGTAGAGGAGCACATGAGCTTCAATATTATGTAATCTTTTGCATTTTGGAGATAATATAAAAGTTGTGGATTTTATCTTCCAAATTTTGTTCTTGTTATGTATTTACAACCTTCATGTGTTATCGACAATGAGCCTATGTGATGTCAAGTCTACCCCTGCGAAGACTCCCAGCAAGGTTGGGCTGAAAAAGAAAAGTAAGGAGGAGAAGGTACCTTTGAATAAAGGGAAAAATGTCATGAGAAAGGATTCGTTGGGTGACACGGTGGTGGTAGAGACTGTGGTTGTGGGTTGTGATACCATCATTTGACGTTCGGGTAGATTGGTGAAGAACATAAAAAAAATGTTGGTTAGAGATATGGAAACTGAAGAGGAGTTGTTGGACAACAGAGATAGCAGAGTGGAAGAGGTGTCAGAAGGTGATGATGAGGTGAAAATTAGTAGTCCCCCTTCCATTCTTGACAAGGGTAAAGCTTAGAAGGAGGTGTCTACCTCTCACTCTTTGGAACTGTTAGGGTTTGAGCAGAATGATATTGACTATACTATGGGCAGAGGTGAGGAGCTCAAAGTGCTGAAAAAAGAATGGAAAACATGGACAAAAAATTCAATGGTTTAACCCTTTTCACGGTCAAATTAGTTCACTGTGTTACTAGTACCCTGTCTGTCGTCATGAAAGAAGAGATGGAGATGAAGAAGGCTGAAGACCACCAAGAGTGGATTGGTGATGATTTGGTTAAGATTCTGTCAAAGAATTGGGAGAACACCTGCTAGTCTATTGCTGGTCTGTTGTTGGACCGTGTGTTGTTTATCTGCGTCTGTTTTGGTTTAGTGTTTTATTTTGTTGCTTTTTGATTTGGACTCTATTGGCCCTTGTGGCTCCTTGTGAAGGGTACAACGCCCTGTAAATGTTGCTTACTTTACAAAAAACCTTCATGTGTTATGTTTTGTGAAGTTTTGTAATCGGATTTGAAAGGAAGAGTCTCCCTTTTCATCACTATTTTAGAACTTTTATGAGAAGTTTTTCAAGGAAGACCCTCATTAGCAAGATACACTAGCAATTCTGGAAGACATGATCAACTATATTATTCCCAAGAAGGTGGATACTGAGTATAGTATATTTTGGACTGAGGAATTTCTATGGAAGATTCAGAACACATTTTTTCAATACCTTCCAACAAGAGCCTTGGTATTGGTGGGTTGTTAGTGGAAAACTATGTGGCAACACATTAAAGATGACTACTATTTGGTTTATTTGGAGGCCTTAGCTCAAGGCTCTTTAGGCCCTAATATCAATAAGGGTCTTATCAAATTCCTTCCAAAAGGGAAGAATGAAGACTCCATTGCTAGATGGCATCCTATAACACTACTGAATACTTCTTACAAAATTATTGCTAAAGATATTCCTTCTAGAATCAAACCGGTGGTGGAAGGGATTATTAGACCAGAACAAACTAGGTTCCTTGGAGGGATATTTATCCTTAATAACTTGATCCTTGCATGGGAAAATATTTAATGGGCTCAACAATTGGTTCAAAATGCTTTATTTGTGAAGCTAGATTTTGATAAAGCTTATGATAGAATACAATGGAGTTTTATTCTTAAAATGCTTCACTAGGTTTTGGTCCTAATATTTGCAAACACATCCAAATGTTGTTCAAGGATGCTAATTCTCAGTTGGATGTTTAAAAGTAATTATCACTCCTTTCCCTTGCAACATTTAATCAAAGAAGGTTATTTGTTATCACCTTTCCTTTATGTGCTTGTTGATGATGCTCTTGGGTATCTGCTACAAAAGTATAATTAGATGAAATTAATAAGGGGTGTTTCAATACCTAATGATGTAGTTGTGCTTAACTCACATTTTTTTGATGATAGCATGATTTTTCTTCAAAATTTTGAAGAAGAGATTCATAATGTGATGGGGGTACTTGAAATCAAATATGTTGTTTCTGGTTCTAAATTAGCTCATCACAAAACTAAATTTGTTATGGTGAAGATTGAGCCCGTCCTGGAGTGGATACCAAAAAAATGGAAGAAAGTTAAACATGGAGAAATTTCTTACTACTTGGGGATTTCCTTTGGGCTAGGTGTTACACTATGTGATATGTGGAATGGTTTCTTAACAAGCTGAAAAATAAGCTTTTCTCTTAGGGGAATAGATTTTTGTCCCTAGCAAGGAAGATTCAAGTGGTGAACCACATATTTTTGGATTCTCATGTGTATTACTCCTCTTGTTGGATTCCTTCAAGAAAGGACTATAAGGACCTAATAAAAATAATTAAACAATTTCTCTGGTCTACTTGGAATGGTGATGTTGGTTTTAAATCAATTTCTTGGTTGCATTGCATACAACCTAAATAAAGAGGTGGGTTGGGGTTGTTAGATCCCAAAACCCAAGGAGTTTGTTTGGCTACTAAATGGATAGTTAGAGTGGTTGCTGGAGATGAATCTTGGAAGATTTTGGTTCATTACCGAATCATACAAGATGATGTTAAAAGGAAATGGCAATCAGTCAGATGGATTAATAAAATTTTGCTTTCTCCTTTTTTTCAGCTCAAAGCTTCATTCCCCTTGTTGTCCATATGAAAGGTTTGGTAGTTGATTTGTAAATATTTAAACTGGAAAATTGAATCCTTACAACATGGGTTTAACTTTGGTGTTTCATCCATTTGGTGGAACAAAATGGTTCAACATCAAGGAAAACCTCTTGTTGTTTATTTTCTGAGTGTAGCATCATAAATTGCCACCCATGACAATTTCACCTTATGTTTGGTCCCCCCTTAAATTATTGGACCTGATTGAGTATTTAATTTCCTAAATTATGCATCCTATGGCCCATTTTTGACAATTTCCAAGGAATTACAAGCGAGAATCAATTGCATTTAACTAATACATTGCCCCCGACACTAATTGTCCTAGAAAATAGGCCCAAGACACTCGCGCCTAGTGTCCTTTTTTCCCTCCAAATTGAAATATTTTGGTTGTGGCAGTTTAATATGTAGAGATACCTCTTGCACATCGAGGAAGAAGATCTCCAATTTGGCACACCTAGATGTGCAAGATGTAGCTCTACAAGTTCTTAGTCCTGCAGGGCAACCTTGACATCAAAGAGAGAGAGATGGCTCCACAAGTACTCGATCCTACAAAAATGGCTCCATGGGTTCTTGATCTCGTAGAAGTTGAAAAAAGGTTCTATAGGTTCTCGATCCTATAGAAGAAAAGGAGCTTCATAGGTTCTCGATCCTGCAAAGGGTGTGCTACAGGTTCCTAGTCCTACAGGGCTTGACATGAAGGGACTCTATAGGTGCTCGATCCTAAGGAGTTTGATGTGAAAGGGATTTATAGGTGCTTGGTCCCGTAAGGAAAGATTGATGAGCTGCTTGGTCCTAGTAGGCAAGCTTGATTGTAGAAGCGTCTTTATAGGTGCTTGGTCCTGCAAAGCAACATGTTAAGTTGTAGATAAAACATGTTAGGCAGAAAAGCCAAGAAAAATAGACATATCACAGAGCAAGAAATTGAAGGAGAAGTTTTAAAAGGGGTCCCCTTGGGAACCCTTCAAGATAGCAAGGGGCCCATGCAAAGGGACACTTTGTTTTGAAAAGTGCGACATTTTTTGCAAATGATTATTTCATCAAGGAATCCTTTTGAAAGATCTCTTTCGTCAAGAAATCCAATAAAAAGAATACTCCTTCTCAAAGGCAAGCTTTCAAACTTCTTCATAAAAAAAAAGTACTCCTTTTTTGAAAGAAAGTTTTTAGATTCTTTTGCTACGAATTCATTTCCAAAAGAAAATTTTCACTAAGGGAATCCTTATTGAAGAATGCATTTTTTAAAAATGAAAAATTTTCATTAAGGGATTCTTTGGCCACTGAATTCACCCTATCAAAAATTAGAGAAGGGTAGTATCCCCTCTTAAGTTGGTGTGTGCAAAGCAAAGGAGCACATGGCATCCTAAGGAGAGAAAGAAGAAGCAAAGATGTCATGGCCCATGATATATTGTGAGATGCACACATGGAAATTTTGTCACATGCACGAGGGACAACACATAACCACCACAACACCACTAAGTAGATAGAGAGAGACAAACAAATACAAAGAAAATGAGAAACAAGCATAGACAAAGAAATCAAGAGATAGGGGGATTTGGGAGTTCAAGTTAGATCAATTCATATATATAAATAGGTAGCACTTAGTGTATGAAGAAAAGATCATCAATCCCCAAAGTTCCCAGATCGTGAAGAAAAGCACATGAAGACAAAATGAAAATAAAAAATTGGGTCAACATGGAAGGAAGGCCTAAATGACCCCAACGCTTTGCATCATCCCCAATTGTCGAAAATAAAAGTCACAACATATGGAAGAATGATGAAACATATAGAGGAAGTTCATGACAAATTTTCCAAGCCTATATCTAAGCACCTACAAGGGTAGCAAGGGTCCTCCAAGCAGGATCACAAACACATAAATACAAGCACATGGGGACACAACACACACACAAATATAATCTACAGATAAAGAAGAGGTACCCCCTACTCCTCATCAACCAATAGGTTTTCTTTCTCCTAATCTAGATCATTTATGAGGAAGGAGGATGAGCCTGCAAGGGCGGGATAATGAGGGGAGCACCATCTAAATCTCCTGCAACAAGAGCCAAGGAAGAAGGCCCCTCAAGGTCCTCTTTGTTGAGCTCTTGTGAGGTGAAGGTTATCGATATTGCAAAGATCACTAATAGAGTTGGGACATCATCCACCAAGTTAAACATGCACTTAACTAGAGTGTTGGAATATGGCTTCTAGTGTTGTCATTGATGGTAATTGAAGTCATTGATCCGGTCCGCACTGTAGTATCTAACTATACCGGAAGACAAAGTGAAGAACAAGGTATCCGGTTGAAGTTGAATTCGTTAAGTGGTTTTCATTATCAGTTTAACAGTTTTGGTTGTGGATCTTAGGGAACGTCGTTGGATATATGAAAGGTGTTATTCTCAAGTTTTGTGTTGTCGCATCAAGTGGTGTATGAGTTATGGGATCCGGTCATTCAATTTTTTGTTCATTAATATATGAAGGTGAACTAAGTGAATGTAAGGTGTTGCAGATGTTTAAGGCAGAATTGTTTGAAGTGTTTTTGTGTTGGAGATTTTTTTTTGGGTCCTAACTATGCTATGGTCGACTTTGATGGATGCACATTAAATGTTATTTATGATTTGAGCCAATAGTTGGAAGATATTTTCTATTTTATTGAAGCCGACATATAATGACTGAATTCTTGGTAGCGGATATATATATGAGATCGGTTAATTCATTTTGGTGTGTGTGTGGTGTTCGATATGTGTGGATGTGTATTGCAAATATTAGAAGAGCAGTTAAGTGATTTTCATTTGTGTAGAAGAGGATTTTGTGAAACGAATTAAGGTAGAGCAGATCGAAGTGCAGAATCAGACAAAAGGTCCATAATTTGATCTATGAGCCTAACTGGAATTGTAATCAGGCATTTATAGATGTTATTTTCTCAGTTCAACCTTTTGATGTAATCCAAATATTTTGTAAGGCAGTGAGCCTTCCTGATTTTGAGCTGTGAGCTCTAGGCAATCTACCTGAATGCAAGTGCATTCCCCATTTTGTAAAACAATTATATTTTGAGTACTCAAATTGTGGATTGACCTCCACCGTGGTTTTTCCCTTAACTAGGTTTCCACATAAAATTCTTGTGTTATGGTGTTGTGGCTTATTGTTCTATGTTCATGCATCTTTCTTTTGATTGAATGTTACAGACACTTGAAGAGAACACATTAATAATGTTAAAAATTGTACAACACTGATTCAACCCCCCTCTCAGTGTTGCTTGAGTCCAACAATTGGTATCAGAGCTAAGTTCCTCGGAAGAAGTTTTACAGCTTGAGGTGGATCTTGGAATGTAATGGACTCTGGTAGTCTTCAGTAATGGCTTTTGGTGGTAGTTGATGACCTTGATTAGTCTAAAGCATAAGTATGGGAATTAAGAGAAAATCTTAAGGATGCTGTGAAATTCATTCAGAAGTTGAAGGATCAAATTATTAAGTCTAGGGAAAAGAGAAAGGATCTTTGTGATCAGATTAAGCAAAAAGAGAGCAAAAGCATGGATGATGTTCACTTGAATCAAACCTTGAAGGAAATAACTGAAGAATGTGAAAAGCTTGCTAGAGACAATGCTACCTTAAAGCATGAGATGGAGTCTATGGCAATAAAGATAACTAAGGTTATTGAAGAAAGAAAGCAGAATGAGGAAAATATTGTCCAGTCCCTAAAAGAGAGATCTAATGAATGTAGCAAAATCAATGGAGAATTCGTTTAGTTAGAGAAATCAATGGAGTAACTAGTCTGAACAAGGAAATTTTATGTGTTTTAATTGCAACAAATATGGTCACATTGCAAGATTCTGTAGAAACAAGAATATGGATAGAAGAGGTCTGGTATACAAAGGCATAAATATGCAGAAAGATGATAAAGGAAAATGGAAAGTGACTGTGGATGAAATACGATATTAGACGAAGAAGACATGGGTAAAGAAGTTTTCCTCTATTACAGGAAATGAGCCAACACCAGATGCTGCTTCTGGTAATTCCTCCGAGAATTAGTTTTAGGCCTTTGGCCTAGGGGGAGCTATCAAGAAAATATTTCAAAACCCCTGCCAGTAACTGACACCGAGATGTGGATAAGTGCAGTGGTTGCACTGATTTTTTACAGATGTTGTTGGAACAATTGGAAAGGATGTCATGCTAAGTCAAGGATCCGCAAAAGAGTTATCTTTCACAGACTGGGAAAACAAGGTATCTGGATAAGTTAGGGAAAAATAATTTATTACAACAAAATTTAAGTGTGTGAAATATAAAAGGCAACTTGAAACCCTCATTTTCCACTTTGTGTTGAAGAAAAGAAGTAGGAGAGCACCAAAATTTTGAATGCGTGAAGAGAATTCAGTGGCGAAACCCTAATCCATCAAGTACTTCTGTTATATTAAGAAATTTTAATTTGGTGTGCAGTTGAAGAACTTCTTTGGTATTTTCAAGAAATGTGTACGAAAGGGAAAATGGAACAAATCAAAGGAATGGTAAAACTAGATGAATATAGCTGTGAGAAGATTAGAGCCGAAAGAAACATGTTGTCGCATAATGAATTGAAATGGTTGAAAGAGGAAAAACACAAAATCTTGGATATTTGGAGTGAATTTCCCTATTTCGGAAGCGCAAAAGTCATTGAGTTTATTCTGATCAAATTGAATGATGATATTTTGACTTTGGATAAACCCTATCATATCTTGAAAGAAGTGATTGCAGCTGTAACCAAGTTATGCAAAATTGGGGATGTGTCGAAGAAGTCAATTCGAAACAAAGAAATCAAAACCCTAACCAGAGTAACTGGAGATCAAAGGGCACTGATAAAATCCACAATCAAAGATTCAGTGACAAGGTACATTGTGCATGGAATATCCTACAAAATCTTTTTCAAAAATAGAGAAGGTGCAACTTCGGCAGGTGTTGTTTACATTTCACACAAGATGATAATGGAAGATCAGGATTTTTATCTTTGCGGATTACTGAAAGATCAATTGATGGAGAATGTGTAATTGACAAAGGAGAGAGGTTAACCTTTTAGGTTTGGTACTTTGGTTATATTCCTTGTGATGTATTTTTTGAATTGCTTACCCCTGAATAACAATGTAATGTGGGAAGAGAGTGAACCAGTTTGCAAGCAAATTTACATATACTATAATAATTTGACAAACTGTGATCAAGTGTATGAAAGTTTCTTTAAGGGTTTGATAAGAAAGTTTGGATCAACTGGTATTTCCATTCCGGTAAGAGGACTTGAAGTTGGTTCCTCCTCCGGTTAGATCGAGAGAAAGAAGAGAAAAGCAAAATAAATTGATATCAGTACTGTTGATGTGATTTTCGTGACTGCACCAACACAGAATAAAGTCGCCAATGGCTACCCTATTCTCTCTTGATCAAAGTATCCAACATGCTAAGATTGTGAGAGAGTTCGTGCGTTCAACTCCAAGGTTCCTTCAGTGCAATAGAATACCCTCAGTTGGCTTGATGTTTTTTTGCTGGTATTTCAAGGGGACTTACATAATTGTTCGACAACTAATAGCAGATAGCAGATTAAGGGTTTCATGTGGTTCGAATGATTTGGTATGTGAGCACAAGTTTCCTAACACTAACCAGAAATGAACTGAGTTTAAATGAGTGTAGGGATAAGAAGGTTCTAAATTCTACTCTAAGACGAGATGTGGGATTAATCTCAACAAACTTCAACCAAACTCTGCTCCGCCTTGCATTGGACAGCTTACACAAAGTTGGTACAATCTTCAAGGGAGTGGTAAGAGGTTTTCAAGTCGCAATTCGGCATCAAGACACCATCAAGACGATGCATGTCGAGATTTAAATCACAACCAAATTAAAGCTTGTAAAATTTTTTAGTTGACCACACAAGGAAAACTTGTCGTCAGCAAGCTACTAGTGGTATGGACTAAAACAAAGTTGCCTTGATTAACACCACAAATCCACAACTAACATCTACTTGCATGAAAGTGAAATTACACTACTTGAAGTAGAAGGGATGAAGAAACCTTGCTAGCTGCTTCTAACAAAGATGAATTCACCATTCAATGAAAGATATTTTATTATAATAGTTTTCACAACAATCTCTTACAAAGTTTTCTAGGGAAAAATTTCCTTTTCCTTCAAACTATGCTATGCTAAGCTATTACAACTAAAGTCTCTCTGCTCTACTCTCTAGTCTAATCTAGTGTCTAACTGAATTACAAATGAGGGGGGATGCCCCTTTATATAGCTGGCCAATTCCAATGGACGACTCAGATTCAATTACAATGAAGGGCTCAGATTGAGCCACATAAACCCTAACCCTAAAAACTACCACCAAGAAGAGGGGTAATAAATGAGTAATTAATGGCCACCATCTTCTAGAAGATTCTTGTTTGTAAACCCGTTCACACTGTTCTTTCTGACTGCAAAATGGATGAGTCTGATCATCATTGCTTCGACTTCTTGAAAGGGTATGGCAGGCACATCCTTGATCTGGCTCCAAGGTGAAAACTTCTTTCCCTTGCTCGACGATGATTTTCCTCCTTGATGTTGTTCTTCAACTTTGAAGTACTTGATGGTGACCATTAATGCTTGGGTTTCCATTTTTTTCTCCATCCCGAGCTTTGAAAACATTTCTTCTTTACCACTTGAGTTGGGCACATACTAGGTCTTGACACTTAGCCATTTTCTCCAAGTATTCGCTTCATCTCCCCAAGTCATCATGCCTTGGCCTCGGTGTTCACCCTGCAAAACAAGCAAGGAGAAGAGCATCAAAACACTTCATCATATAAACTCACCTTACTTACCTGATTTTCATGCTTTAACTTCCAAGATCTGAGTGATCTCTGGACCTGATAGGGTTCATCATTTTTCTCTAGCCAACTTTGCTTTCTTCATGATTTTTCAACATATGTAGGCTGGGCATATAACACCTATGCATCATATTTCAATGCCTTAGACAAATTTCATCCTCCCCAAGGGCATATTTAACAGATGCATTTTTAAAATCATCTTTTGAAAGTGTTAACTTCAACTTTATCTTCTTCAAGAAATTTATTTCACCAGCTGAGGTGTTGACAACTTTGATTTTATTCATCTCTAGCTCAAGAAGACTATCTTCACGAAGAATTTGAGAAAATTCACCTAGGCAATCAACTTCAAATTCATCAGCCAAGGCATTTTATTTCAACAACACATTTTATTCTTCCTACCTAAGAAATTTTTAAATTTTCCCCTTAGAAAATTCATCAATCTGGTGCCCATCAAAATCCTCATCCTAAAATCCTTGGCGAGCTGTGGAAGACTTTAAAATCAATTCCTCATTGAAGACGTCCAGTACCCAGAAGAGAATTTCCTTCGGAAAGCATCAAATTCATGTGTCCATGAAAGAAGGGGTTCATTTAATTTTTTGATTTTTTCAACCTTAGAAAAATATTTTGCCACCAAATTTATTCTTATTCTGGTGTATTTTCTTGCTTGGCCTTGCAAATTTTTATCATCTTCGTGAAGCTGGCACCTTCTGACATGTCTACGCCAATTTTATCCATGCCTCTGAAAATTTTATCTCCTCCATCAACTTGGGCGTATTTTCCTCTAGAGGAAGGTGGAATTGAATATCTTAGAAAAATTTCATCATCAAAGTTCATCTTACTTCTCTGGGCATGCTTCTTCTCTTTTAACACTTAGGAAAATTTCAAATTCATCCTCCTGCCAGCTAGGCGCATTTTGGACTTTCTCCTGCCATTTGCATACATGCCTTAATAAATTTCATCATCCTCTCAAGTCTGGGCCTACTTTCTCTAGAGGTGAAATTTTAATACTTAGAAATTTTTTTAACATGTCAACACCTTTGGGCGCATTCAAGGGGTCTTGGAGGAATTTTAACTTAGAAAATTCTTCAACGCCTTAGAGCTTCCTCTCTCTTCACTTTGGCGCATATGACCCCTCAAACTTTCATCTTCCCTGCCTTAGACTTCTCTTTCAACTTGGGGCGCATTTACTGGATCCAACTTCAAATTTAAAGCACTTAGAATACTCTTCAAGTCAAGGCGTAAATGAGGGGTCATACTTTAAATTTTGAATCACTTAGAAACCTTTTAATTTACCTCAAATAGCTAAGGCACATGCATGGGGTCTTACTTCCAATTTAAAACACTTGGAATATTCTATATTCTCCCCTTTAGTCAAAGGCGCATTCAAGGGGGTGAGCTTCAAATTTCACACTTCGAATATTTTTTTCCAACTCTTCTCAGGAAAAGGCGCATTTTATAGGTCCTCCTTCCAATTTTACACTTAGAAAATTTTGCATGTGCCTCTCTTTACCTAAGGCACATTTAGGGGGCCAAGTTTCAAATTTACAACACTTAGAGTATTTCTAACTTCTCCTCCAAGTCAAGGTGCATTTGATCCTCCAGACTTTGAGTTTACTTGCCTTGGAAAATTTTCAACACTCCTTCATCAAGTTAAGGCGCATATGGAGTGTCAAGCTTCAAATTTAAAACACTTTGAATATTTTCATCACCCCCCAGCTGACAAGGCACATTAAAGGGTAGTTGCTTCAAGTTTTCAATACTTAGTTAAAATTTCGAGCTCTCATCTTTGCTTAGGGCGCATATCAGGGGGTGAGCTTCTAGTTTCATGCCTTAGAACTCTTCTTACCTTCCCTCCTTGCTTGGGTGCATATAAGCCCTTCTACTTTCAATTTTCAACACTTAGGATATTTCTTCATGGCATCTCCTCAAGCTTGGGCACATTTTTCCTTGTGAGCTTTCAATTTGCAATACTTTGAAATTTTCCATCAATCTCCAGCCTCCTAGGTGCATTTCACCATGTCTACTTCAAATTTTCTACACTTATAGGATTTTTTACCCTCCTTCCTAGCCAGGGCGCATTTAGGGTGGCAAGCCTCAAGTTTACAACACTTAGAGTATTTCTCATCCATCTCCAAGTGAAGGCACATTTGTTGGGTCCAACTTTAAGCTTACAACCCTTAGAAATTTTTTCAAGGGTTCCTCTTCTTCTTAAGGTGCATTTTGACCTGTGAGCTTCAAGTTTTAATGCCTTAGTCAAATTTTTGATGCCACCAACTTTCCTTTAACCTAAGGTGCATATAGAGGTGTCTACTTCAAGTTTAAATGCCTTAGACAAATTTTTATCCTCCAGCCATGAGGGTGCATTTGAAGGGGGGAGGTGGATTTAGCAATGCCTTAGAAAATTTTCATGGAGCTCATGTTGGAGATGGGCGCATTTGAGGGTCAAGCTGGACTTAAGTCCAGACTTAGACAAATTTTCACTTTCTAGTTGATTCTTCCTTGGGCACATTTTTAGGGTGGAGCAGGATTTTTTGTCAGACTTATAACTTTTCTCAGCTACTCGTTCATGCCTTACTATATTTAGTAAGTTCTTGGTTTTCATACTTCTGAAGCTCAGACTGATTTGAAATTTTAACCACAGGATCCTCATGACTTAACTAATCTATTCACACTGTCGTCCTGAGCTGACTTGCTATTTATGGCATGTTTCTGTGGGTGATTTACTATTTATAGCAACTACTTGATTTCATGACCTCCACAACTTTGTTTGTCTTGAAATTTGAATGGCGTGATCCTCATCGGTAGACCTGCTTGTTCACATTGGCGCCCGATGCTGACTTACTATTTATAGCCTGTTTCTAGAACACCTTACTATAAATAGTAAGTGCTCCGATTGCCTTCAAATTTTACCGGTGGATAGCTTGAAAGATACTAATCGCAGTGGGATACACCAGTTTTCAAAAATTCTGGCATTTTACCCCTCATTTTGGGTCCCGAAGCTAGAAACCCTAATTTTACTTGCATGTTTATCAAATGACCTCCGTTTGACCTCATTTCCATTGCATGCTAATCAGTTTGTGATTCTGAAGTGTTGGGAGGGGGATGCCAGAGTGGATCTGCTAAAAATAGTAAGTTACTGAAAAAGTGATCATCTCCGTTTGCATGTCACATCACTGCGTAGCTCTTGAAAAAACCATAAAGAATAAATTGACATGCATTGAAAATCCCTGCATGCAAACCCTAAAAATAGCCTCTGAAGATGGCTCCTGAAAAAGTCATGATCCTAGTTTGCATGTTACACCACTGTGAAGCCCTCGAAAAACCCACAAGGAATATGCTGACATGCGTTGAAAACTTCAACATGCAAACCCTAAAAAGAGCCTCCGAAGGCTGAATACTAAAATTCATCGTCTCATTTTGCATGTTATATCACTATGTAGGTCTCAGAAAACACAGAAAGAATCTCCAGACATGCATTGAAGAACTTTGCATATAAACCCTAAAATTTGCTCCTAAAACTAAACTTGCTAAAAATAGAAAGTTGTCCGTTTCAACTCAAAATTTTCAAACGAGCAGCCTGACATGTCCTAGATGTAGTGTGACTGAGAAAACTTCAACAGTGCTGAGAGAACGCCCCAAATCTGGTACTTACTAAAAATAGTAAGTTGTCAGAATTCGATGAAATTTAGCTGGGAACCTGTTGGAAGCATACTGATTGCAATGTGAAGCTTAGATTCCAACTTACTCACTCCATTTGACTTCAAATTGAACAGAAAACTCAAAACCCTAATTCTATAGACTTAGCCAAAATCTCACGTTTAAGCTCAAAGGCGGGCACATACCCGGAAAGGCAGATAACAAAAGAGAGACAAAGAGAGAGAGAGAGAAAACCAAAGCCAAAAGATGAGGAACGGAGCAAAAATTAGGGGGTCCCCATTTTGAATGGGGTGATGTGTGAAAAGGTCACAAGAAGTACTCCACCAACATGCAAGACTCTAAAAGTTGAAGGGAAAGGGAAAGAACAAGTGATTGTGGACATACTAGATGAGGAATTTGATAAGGAATCTCAGGACATCCTAGGAAAAGAACTGGAAACAACTGAATCAGAACAAGAAAAGGCAATGGAAGAAGTGAAGGAGAAGGTGATTTAACCAAGGAAGATCTATTGCAGCTAATTCATGAGGAAGATGGAATGTAGAAAATTGCAAATATATGGTCTATCGAACCTTCATATGAGCAGGACATTATCTTAAGCATACTAAGTGCTCATTTTGTGCACAATCATATGCAATTGGAGAGTTTGGAAAATAAATTTCCAGAAGAGTTGATTGAATGTATCAAGGAAACCATGGACTCTGAATATCAAAACAAGGAGGAAGGAGAAGTGATCCTACACCTGAAGAAGCAGTATAGATTATCTCTTACCAAGCTAAAAAGGCACATGAATGAACTAAGGAAATGCATAAGCTCAACAAACAACATGTATAACTATTGTCTTTGATGGCCTTATGCAATCAACAAGTACAAGGATAAGTTGTGTTCAAATTGAAACAAAACTAAACAATATTGGACAAAACTTTAACATGTCTCATGATCAAGATGGTGCGATCAGGAAAAGGATTTAGGAATTGTAGACAGAGCATACAAATGTTCATAACACTAGGAACAGGATTGTTGACACCTTCTAGAAAGTGAAGGACATAATTGAATGTAGGCTAGAACAACTAATTGAGATACTAAGGAAGGGAGAAGTAATGGAAGAATCCTTTACCATTCTAGAATCCCTCATCAATATTATCAACCCAACATCTAAAAACAACATGATCATAATCACTGGGATTGTAGTGGAAGCATGGAAGCAGTTTCTTCCGGAGATGAAGGAAAAGTACAAAATAATCTTCAAATAGCAGTTGTATTCCTTCAGTTTTTGCATAAGTAAGTTTTCGGTTTCACTTCATAGGGAGAGAAAGAAAATATTTTATTATCTTTTTGTCGTTGATGTCAAAGGGGGAGAGAGAGCAGTGAAAAATGCCTTATCAAACTTAGGGGGAGTTTTGTTGAGTATTGTCAGCTTTAGCGTTTTGAAATTTTGAAGGTTCTGACACTTGGTCATTTTTCACTAAGTGTTGCCATCAATGCCAAAGGGGGATATTGTTGGCATATGGATTCTAGTGTTGTCATTAATGGCAACTGAAGTCATTGATCCGGTTCGCATTGTAGTATCTGACTATATCGGATGACAAAGTGAAGAACAGGGTATCCGGTTGAAGTTGAATTCATCAAGTGGTTTGCATTATCAGTTTGACAGTTTTGGTTGTGGATCTCAGGGAAGGTTGTTGGATATATGGAATGTGTTATTCTTGAGTTTTGTGTTGTCGCATCAAGTGGTGTACAAGTTATGGGATCCAGTTGTTCGATTTTCTGTTCATTAATATATGAAGGCCGACTAAGTGAATGTAAGGTGTTGCAGATGTTTAAGGTGGAATTCTTTGAAGTATTTTTGTGTTGGAGATTTTGTTTTGGGTCCTAACTATGCTATGGCCGACTTTTATGGATGTGCATTAAATGTTATTGATGATTTGAGCCGACAGTTGGAAGATATTTTCTATTTTATTGAAGTCGACATATAATGACTGAATTCTTGGTAGCGGATATATATATGAGATGGGTTAATTCATTTTGGTGTGTGTGTGGTGTTCGATATGTATGGATGTGTATTGCGAATATCAGAAGAGAAGTTAACCGATTTTCATTTGTGCAGAAGAGGATTTTGTGAAGTGAATTAAGGTAGAGCAGAGCGAAGTGCAGAATCAAACAAAAGGTCCAAAATATGATCTATGAGCCTAACCAGAACTGTAATCAGGAATTTATAGATTCTATTTTCTCAGTTCAACCTTTTGATGTAATCCAAATATTTTGTAAGGCAGTGAGCCTTCCTGATTTTGAGCAATGAGCTCTAGGCAGTGTGCTTGAATGCAAGTGCATTCCCCATTTTGTAAAACACTTATATTTTGAGTACTCAAATTGTGGATTGACCTCCACCGTGGTTTTTCCCTTAACCAGGTTTCCACATAAAATCCTTGTGTTATGGTGTTGTGGCTTATTGTTCTATATTCATGCATCTTTCTTTTGATTGAATGTTACAAACACTTGAAGAGAATAGATTAATAATGTTAAAAATTGCACAACACCAATTCACCCCCCCTCTCAGTGTTGCTTGAGTCCAACATAGAGTTCCATGTGTTAACCAAGTGAGAGAAGAAGAAGGTGCCCGAGATCCACTGTCGACCTCGTCAAGAGGGGCAATGACAAACACAAGGGACATCGGGGCCACCTCTGTCACAAGGATGATGCGAGCCAAAGCAGGACTAGCTCCCAAAGAAGGTGATCCCTTCTTCCGACCACCACTTGAAGTGAGGTCATCCTCTGGCTTGCTCTTCAACAAAGAATGTTGGATCCCCATGGAAGAAGCAGAGGTGGAGGGAGAAGAAACAACTATGATAGACACCACTATTGTGTTCGACATGTCTATGGGTTAAGAAAATGGAGGAATCTATGGAAGGGACATCAAAAGTGAAGGCTCCATGGAAGGAGTAATGAACACCTACACCCTTATTAAGAAACTCCCAAATGGGTTACCCTTGACACCACTTCGGGTTCCATCCCCCATTGAGAGCCACTCCCCCTACTTGCAACTAGTAGACCCTACACAATAAGCAAGGTAGAAACCATCTTGCACACTTAACAATTCACATGAATCCAACAGAGTAAGGCATTGCTCATCTTGCTCACATAATCATGAAAATCCATATACTGTGCAAGGCATTACCCATCTCACACACATAACATAATCATAAGAATTAGTGCAATACATAATATATTCATAAGAGTCAATACACAGTGAAAGGCATCAACCATCTTGCATGCAACACAGAAAATTTCCAAACTACTTGCAAACAAAACCCATCAAAAGAACCACACATGGAAAAATACTCCCTCCTAGCCTCTAGAAACTGACCTTAACAATTTGCACAAAAGAATCCACTTTTGAATAATAACCAAAAACATCCCAGTTCCACTAATCAAAAGCATTATTCAAAACAAGCATGCAAATAACAATGCAACCATGAATGACTCCATATATAAACTTTACTTCCACATTTAATATTTCCCATTTCATTTAACAAGACACATTATCTAATATAGTCAATTAATCATCCCATTTTACAATAACCAACATAATACTCAATACAAACAACCAATCCAATAATTCAACCACAAAATACATTGCTTTTACATTTCATATAACTCTTTACCCTTTAACCATATAATTCGCTAAATAATTAATTACACAATGAGTTTACAATTCCACTATTTAATAATTATAAAGGCAAACAACAACCCTAAATTAATACTCTATTTCATTTATTTGATAAATCCTCCATTTATATAAGTAAAGCAATTTTTCCTCATTTAGTTTCCAAATTCACTCATATAACCTAATTCAATTAGTTCACATTTACTGAAATATACTTTTGCTAGATATACACTTGCATACATACATACATACATATATACATACATACACACACACACACACATATGTATATATATATCGACATAATAAAATGCCAATAGTATCTCATTATATTTTCCAAAGTTAATACATAAGGCAATTCAAGCTCGCAATAAACCATATAATCATGAAATCCTCATGCTTTAACAACTCAACTATTAAATGATGAAGAAAGAAATCAACATTGAGAAGATAAACTAATCTATTTAGTTAGACTAACGCTATACACAACTTCTCCCATTTAACTTAATTATAAGTAAATCAATTCTTCCTTCCTTAACTATCCAATTTACATATCTAACATAATCATTTATTAATAGACAAGAACATACTTTTTCTAACATTTAAATATAAACACAATTATTCTATACACCCATGTCAATGTATATATATTTATATATCTATATATATAAATATACATATATTTTATGAACATAACACTGTTTTCAAAACTATGTATATATCAATATAAAATGCGGTTTGAATACTATATATATATATAAATATAATATCTAATGCCTATCGGTATTCTACCATCGAACAACAATCCCACATTATACTTGCATACAAAATTTATATATGGGTTTATAAAAAATGAATATCATGGATCATTCTAATCGAATACTTTCTTAAAGCAACAACCTTCACTTAAAATCGAATTTTATAAAGCATAAGACAAGAGGACGCTGTGTTGTAGAAGAAATTGGAGGGCGCGGCATCAAATGGCCAACAGGGACTTTTACCAATGAGGCAAGACTAGAAAAATCTGAGGGGCGGCAGGTTTAAAGAAATATTGCAATCACCAAATATAATACTGCATGTGCAAAACAACGACTACCAAGGGAAGAGCATACAAATGAATCTTAACATAATATATGTACCACAAAGGGGAAGAAATCCAAAACCAACAATATCACAATCAAATACTCAAAGCAGAGAATGGATGCAAGGTACAAAGCATCAAAATAAAGAAACGTTGACCCAAGAAGGGGATACACCAAACAATAAGCAAGGAAAATAGTTCAAATGTAGAACAAAAGGCATATTTACTTCATAATGGCAGGTGACATATGCATTGATAGCCGAGAAACAACATAATCAAAGTCTTTTGATCTAATATATGGTGCAAAAGCTAATTCGCATACAACAGTGTTAAATTTATATAAAAAAAATAACTACAGGAAGGAGCAGAGTGCTATGTATAAGCCTCAGATAGCATTTACTATGTTTCCAAATCAATTTCCAAGTAATATGGCCAGCAGTTACACATGGAAGAAAATTCGCAATTGTCAATTATAAAAAGAGATTGCTATCGGGAGCTATAACATGTAGAAATAAATAAAATGCTAAGTCGACACCAGAAGGAGAGGACTTACGCAAATTAAAATGACAAGTCTTCAGATTCATCCAAACAAATGAGTAAACGAGATAAGGGCGTGGAAATGGAATTGAAGAGAGGCCCAAAACCTTTCAATACTAATGGAGGGGAAAGATTGGTCTGAAAGCCACAATTAGATGATATCTCAAGGAGGGGAAAGATTGCATAATATATTTATATAAATGCATATTTTAATGGTTTCTCTATGGAAATCAAGTAAATAATTACCACGTTTTCAACAAACAAACGAGAGAGAGAGACTTTGAATACATAACTCGAAGAAACAAAATAAAGAACACAAAACCAACCTGGATCTGACGCCTGGTAGGAACGAACTTGAAGTTGAGATCAATCTTTCACTACAATTTCAGCTTCTACGAAACCCCAATCCAGAACTTTGGAAACAACGTTCAAGATAATCAACAATGGAATGCGTTTGTATTAGAGAAATTTCTTGTAGACCCAGTTTTCTTTACCGAAAACCCAAAAATCAATGATAATCCATAATCCATAACTCCCCAAAATGATCATTATTTACCAAAGAAAGTTGTCCGATTTTCGAAAACAAAAATCAGATAAAAATCTCACAAAAACAAGAAGTTTCTATTCTACAAGCAGTTCGAAGTCACACATGTGCTTGAGGCAATCTTTTTCTATCTTTTATAATAATTTAAATGATTAATAATTACAACATTCCAAAATAATAATATTTTATTTTATATTATCATATTTTTTCACATTTTAATTTATTTTATTTCATTTAATATTATTTGCACTTTTAAATTTATTACTAACCATTAATAACATATGTATATCTATTTATTAAATACTTTTACTTAATAATTTAATTTAATTCATCAATTAATCAAACAAAATTTATCAAACATCAAGAAAGGGTGGATCATGGAGTGGCACTACACTTCCTTGTGTCTTGGTTTCTCAAAGGTTTGGATCTCTTGCAGATCCTTCATTTTCCATACATGCAAAGTCCATGGAAAATTTAAATAAGCTTTCAACTAGCAAAGGTTCCTCTTTGGAGAAAGGTTTTCAGAGAATCAAGAAAGTGAATGGATGTCTGAAGAGAAGCCATGAGCACCTGGTTTTGGTGATCCAGCTAGAGTCTGTTGTGGAGGACATTTCTTACCAAAAAAATCATGCATTAATTTGTAAATTCATGGGGATCCATCTCTTGTTGCCTATTTTGAAGTCTTGGATCTGAAAGGTTTGGAATCTCGAGGGTGATATGGAGATAAAGTTGGCTTCCAATAATTATTTTAGTACTGTGTTTACATACATGTCAAACTGAAATAGGGATTTTGAAGGTGGGCCTTTTTTTTCAATCAGATTAGACTTTTCATGAAACCCTAGCATGTAGGTTTCAATTTGATTGAGGTGCTTCTAACATTAGTTCTAGTCTGGGTTCATCTTCCTCGACTCCCGTTAGAGTTTTGGAGTGACATCTTGCATATGATTGATCTGCTTCTTGGCAAGCTAGTTGGCTCAACTCAACAAACTTTGGAACAAAAGGTAATTACTTATGCTCGTTTTTGTGTTTGTGTTGAATCCATGAATCATATCCAAGGCATAATTCTAGGGATTCTAGAAAAGGGTTATTGTGAAACTCTTTCATTCATGTCATTTTTGTCACGAGTATGGGCACTTACAAAGAAAGTGTCCTTGGTTCAATTGGGCGGCTGGGGTAGCTAGCTCAATCCCCAATTCAAATCCTAAGAATGATAAAGGAAGGCTCCTATGGTTGTTGATGTGGTGAACAATGAGGGGTTCATCTCGGTCAAGCCTCATAATAAGGGAGAGGTCTGAAGAGAACCATGAAGGAAAAAAAATATGACGGGGTTTCAATTGGCTTGATGCTTTAGAGGACTTGGCTCAAGAGGAGGGAATTCTAGTTGATCTATCAATTAGTGTTGGATCTTTTGGAGTGGATTTTTCAAAGGATAAATGGACTAACCTTTTGAACTTGCCTTTAGGGGAAGCACAATTTGACCATATGGCTATAAATGTCCCATCGCAGATTTTAGTTGATCCTGAACCAAGTAGGCCTTTGGTCCTTCAAGGGGTGGAAACCTTGGCGAACTTAGTTCCTTCTCAGACAAGGGAGGCTTTGGATGCTAGTAAGAATAGCAAGACTGTGCAAGTTTTGGGTTTGCAGCCAAAGCCTCTCAAAAAGGTGCCTCCAAAGAAGGCTTCTAAGGTAGGGCACAAAAAGGACCTAAAGAAGGTTAGATCAACTGGTGAGAATTTGGTGGAATTGGGGTTAGTGAAGACCATTGATTCCCACTTTTCCCACTCTCAAAAATGATTGTTATTTCATGGAATGTGAGGGTATGAATAACATCCCTTGACAAAAGGCTATTTGTGAGATGATTAGTGTTCATTGTCTTGATTTGGTCTTTCTTCAGGAAACCAATTTATTTGTGGACTACATGTTGAATCGTGCGTCCTATATTTGGTCTTGTGGCTCGTGTCAGTGTGTTGGGCTCATGGAAATTCTAGTGGCGTGGTTTGTTTTTGGGATCCAAGGAAGATTGTTCCTCTCTAGTGGATCTCAATCCGCTCTTCCATGTCAATGATTGCTTCTAGTCAAGATCAAGTGAAACCTGCCTCTTCACTAATGTTTATGCTCCTTCCTATCTCATTGGAAAAGCTCAGTTGTGGTCTCATGTTGGATAAATGCGGTCTTTGACTCCCTTTCTCCTACAGGTCATTATTGGGGACTTCAATGCGATTGTTTTCCTTGAGGAAAAACTTAGTGGGAATGTCAGGCTTGATTCATCTGCTAGCCTTCTAAGAGATAACATAGAGCTCCTAAATTTAGTTGATGTGAAGCTGAGTAATGAGATTTTCACTTGGAATAATAGGAGGTGTGGTAATAATACTATTTCTAAGAGGCTTGATAGAATTATTGTCGAGCTTGCTTTTGGGTTGGAGATAGGTGGACTACTAGCTCTGAGATTTTGGATTGGAAAGGGTCGGATCACTGACCAATTAAGCTTTTTGTTGTTTTGTTTAGAGCTTCTAAGAACCCGTCCTTTAAATTCTAGTTAATGTGGCTATGAGACCTCTCTCTTCATGATCTTATGAGTGGTTGGTGGCTTAAAGGGAAGCCAGATCATGATAGGGCTATGTATTCCTTTTCTAAGAGACTACAATATGTGAAGTATAGATTTAGGAAGTAGATCAGGCAATGCTTTAGCAACCTTTGCTTCAACAAATTATTGGCTCAAGCTAGTTTGGATACTATCACTCGTTAGATTTGAGAACATGGTCTTACTAATAATTTTCTTAGGAAAGAGGATGCAACTCTTAAGGAACTCGAGGAATGGGAGTTGCATGAGGAGATCTTCTGGAAGCAAAAGTATCGTGTGGATTAGCTTTAGGAAGGGGACAACAATATTGCATTTTTCCATAATTCTATTAAAGATAGAAGGATTGGAAATATTATTCCCTCCCTACTGTTGCTAGAGGGGGTGAAACTTGCTTCTAAATGGCTTCTCACTTCTTTTTAGAGCTTTTCATCTAGGACTCTCTTGTTGATGGTGATGAGGAGAACCTTATTTTGGATTTCATTCCTACCTTAGTTTCTAATGAGATGAATGTGGATCTCATGCACCCTATCTCACTGACTGAATTGAAAGAGGTTGTGAACTCCAAATGAAAAAGGTAAATCCCTAGGCCCAAATGACTTACTATTGAATTCTTCTAGGATTTTTGGGGGATTGTCAACTTAGAACTTCTCAAGGTGGTTTAGGAGTCACATTGCAATAAGAAAGTGTTACATGCTTTCAATTTTTTGGCTCTTATTCCCAAGAGGGAGGGAGCTAACAGTTATGATCACTTTAGACCTATTGCTCTTTGTAATGTGGTATACAAAATTATTACCAAATTGATTGTAGAGAGACTAAAGCCTTGGATACACTATTTTATTTCAAAAGAACAAGATGGTTTTGTTGTTGGTAGGAAAATCCTGGATGGGGTTGTGATTGCTACTGAATCTATTCACTCTATGGTTATTTCCAAGGAGAAAGCCATGTTAATCAAATTTTTTATGGCTAAGGCTTATGACAGGGCTAGATAGGCCTTCTTGCAGAAAGTTCTTTAAGCCTTTAGATTTGGTAGAGCATGGATTGGTTTTGTTGTTGGTAGGAAAATCCTAGATGGGGTTGTGATTGCTACTGAATCTATTCACTCTATGGTGATTTCCAAGTAGAAAGCCATGTTCATCAAGATTGATATGGCCAAGGCTTATGATAGGGCTAGATGGGCCTTCTTGTAGAAAGTTCTTCAAGCCTTTAGATTTGGTAGTGCATGGATTGATTGGGTCATGAGTTGTGTTACTTCTACTTCCTTTTCTTTCCTTATTAATGGCGAGCCTTTAGAGTTGTTTGGTTCTTCTAGGGGTCTTCGCCAAGGGGATCCTCTTTCTCCTTACCTATTTATTATTATGGTTGAGGGGTTGGGAAGGTTTATCAAATCTTGAGTTAATCAAGGATTGATTCAAGGTTGGAGCTGGGAGGGTAGGGTGCCTCCTCATTCTCACTTGCAGTTTGTGGAAGATAAAACTTTGATGGGTATGGCCAGGATTTAGGAGGTAGTAAATTTAAGGAAGACTTTAGACATTTACATGGTTGCTTCTTGCCCAAAGATCAATGAGTGTAAGTATTCAACTTTCTTTTTTAATACTCCCTATTTTATTCAAAGTAGGATTGCTTAGATTCTTCGATTTCAAATTGGTTCTCTCCCACTATCTTATCTTGGTATCTCCATCTTGGTGGGGTCCCACCTTCAAGATCTTTGCTAGGACATTCTGGATAAGTTTCATAGGAGGGTTAGTCACTAGACTTGTTAATGGCTTTCATCGGTAGGTCATGTGACTCTTTTGAAGTTGGTTGTTCAAGCCCTTCCTATTTACAAATGCTTTGTGTAGGTTGCTCCCTGATGCTTTGTTAAGGATTTTGATTCCCTTGCTCGTCAATTTCTATGGGAAGACAATTTTTCTTCTTCAAAATGGAGCCTTGTGAAGTGGGATTGTGTGTAGACTGAAGCAAGAGGGTGGTCTTGGACTCAAACTTGTGGGTATGAGTGGCAAGGTCTTGGTTGATAAATTATATTAGTGTTGGTGTACTTTTCAAGATTAGGATTGGGCTAGAATTCTCTCCCTTAAGTATCTTCCATGGGTGAGTTTTGTGGATGTGCCTCGGTGTAACCTTTCAAGGAAGGGATCTATGATTTGGGAGACTCTCAAAAGAGGGGAAAAGCTTATCAAGAAGGGTCTCTTTTGGATTTGCAACAGGGGCTTTGATGCCCTCTTCTGGAATGATTTGTGGGATGGACATCCCCCCATCTTGATGATATTCCCTCATTTATAACCTCTATGTAACATTTTGATTGTTGTTGGTTGGAGCAAGGTGGAGGATTTTAAAATGACTCGAGCTTTGGGTTAGATGGAGGTGATGTGTTGAAAGGTTTTTTAGGAATAGCCGTTTGGCGACATCGAGGAGGCTCATCAGGAGCTTTCCAAGATTTTGGCTAATAGATTGTGTAATTCCCTTTCTAGGAGGGACACTGTAGCTTGGGGCCCTAATCCGAAAGGAAAAATTTTAGTTGCCTTAGGCTACCTAGAGCTAGATAGATATGTGTATGGGAGGGATGATGTGCCTGGGTGGAAATAGGTTTGGAACAAATTTTCCTAGCCTAAATATAATTTCTTCTTATGGTTGGTGGTCCAGAATAGATGCCTTACCTTGGATAATTTGTGGAAGAGAGGCTTCTATATCCCTTCTATTTGTGTTCTCTACAAGAGTAGTGAGGAAGATTCCCCTCACTTGTCCCTCTAGTGCCTTTTTTCTCAGGAGATTTGGCACTTTTGGTGGGAGGCTTGGAACCATGCTTGTGTCCATGCCTCTTCTTTAGTTGAATTCTAGGCTAGTATGGGTAGACGTCCCGCTCAAACCTCCTTTCTTAAGATTTCTTGGATTGTAGGCCCCACTTTTATTATTTGGAATTTGTGGTTGGAAAGAAATCGTAGGATATTTCAAGGTATGCAAATGGTGGTGGTTCAATTATGGCAAAATATCCTTAGTAGGGTCCAAGAGACCATTTTTGCGAAATGTGACTTGTCTGACACTATGGACCCTAGTGATGTGACTATCATAAGGAACTTGAAGCTAGAGGTTGGTGGGCTAGGTTCCCCTAGTGGTAGAAGACCTTGTTATACTAAGTAGAAAATTTAGCGGGAGGGTAAGTGGATGCCCCCACCTAGTGGTATCCTGAAGGTGAATATTGATGGTTCCTCTAGGGGGAATCCTGGACATGTGGGAATTGGTGGCATTGGCAGGGATAGTGGAGGAGGCACGATTTTTCTCTTTTTCTATGTATAAAGGGAAATAGACCAATAATTTTATGGAGGCCCTTGCAATTCTATAGGTAGTAGAAAGAGGGTGCTCTCTAGGTTGGAGATAGATTATTTAGGAATTTTCATTGATTATTGTGGATATGCTAAATGATCAGAGGTTGGAGGGAGCTAGCGGGTAATTGGCTTTGCTGGTTAAATGGGTTTTGAGCTTGTGTAGTTCTTTGGAGTTTATCTCCTTTCATCATATTCCTAGGGAGTGGAATAGAGTGGAAAATTGCCTAGTCAAGTGGGCTTCGAAGCATGAGGAGGGGTGGGATGTCAAATAATGGGGCCATGTGCCTTCAAATTTTTTGGTGGCTCTAGAAAAAAATATTTTGGAAGACACATATGTAATTGGTTTTGTTTGAGCTTCCCTTGGGGAACCCTTGTTGACTCTTGGATTTTTCTATATTTTCTCTTGATTCTTCAGTAATTTTTTTAATCCCTTTTATCAAAAAAGGCACTTCAAGAGGGTAAACATCCAAATATATCCAATAAGAACATAATTCACAATATGGTGATAATGAACTAATCACTAGCTCCTACATATATCCTACTTATGCCTTGGCTCCACCCATTCCGACTTAGATATCTAAATATAACATAAAGACAACTTAATTACCTAAATAAGATTATAAAAATGATCATATAACTTAATAAAGAGTTAAGGTAGCCAAAAGTTGACTACTCATAACCCTATGAACACTATAGAGTTAAGGGTGTAGCAATATTTGTTGTGGGTATTTTAGATTAGGGCATTTTATGAATATTTTGGCTAATGGTCACCACATAATGCTAACTACTTTGCATGATGATCTTCTTATATTCTCAATATGATTTTCAAATTGCTTAGATGTTAGATGATATGATGCATTTTAGTTTCTCAAGTTTTATCTTTAAATACACAACCTTATATACTCAATTCAAAATGTTTTGGTATGGAATTTGGAACATGAAATAATCAGTTATATGAATGTTAGGTTTAGTATTGATAAAATTTGAAATTTAAAAAGCAGGATGCAATGACATGTTTAGCTATGACTTGGAGACATAATGCCACTCACATTTGAGTCCATTTGGGAGGAAGTCTCAAAGGATTTTATTGGTCTAGTTTTACAAGTAAGATAATAGTTATAACAAGTATATTCTAGGTTCAAGGACAACTTATGCACAAAATTTAAGAAATTAAGCATTAAGATGATTGGTTTGAAACTATGCCGATAAAAGAGCAAAGTGTGAGGAGAAAGATCAAAGTATGCACTTTTTCTCACTGTAATGATATGATGTGTGCATCATAAATTTTGTTAATTTCAAAATGTAAGGTATTTTTTTTGCTAATATAATTATAGAGGAGAAAAGTTGATACTCCACTCTTCCACCTCTACATATTTCATGCCACTTTGTGTGGGTGTCATTAATACATGATTCTATCTAATCTAATTTAACTCTTTTGATGCATTCACTAACTTTGCTCTTGAACTCAATCCTTTGATGTATACAAATCCTCACAGTTAAAATATGTTTGAATTAGTTCCCAAGATTTTATTGTTCCTAGATTAGATTGTAATTGGCTTACAATTTTATCCCATTGTTTAGACCACACTTATGATCTCATCCCTTGAATGAGATAATGAGGTCAATCTAGTTCCCTAAATTGGATTGTGGGATTAACCTAGATCCCAATTTCAAAATTTAAATGTCTTTTGTTTTATGGTTGACAATTCTATTAAGAAAGGTGTCTCACTCTTGATCCTAATGTTAAAATTATAAAAAGTATAATTTTTGGGTTATGAAATAGAAAAACTCAAATTTTGGACTATAGAGATAGTTTTTGACTAAAATAAATATTCTGGGTTATTCAATATTGCTTGAGTTGTTCAACATTGCTAATGGTGGTGCCTATTGCATAAATCTCTTCAAGCTCTACAATTTAAAAAAATTATATCCAATTGTATTCTTCAATCAAAAGTCATGACCTCCAAAAGTCTTTATAGGAAATATAAAAGCATATTGGACATAAAAAGAGTTGTAAGGGGGAGTTACACTTGCGACCAACTTATAATGCATGTTTTGACACAACATAATACATCATTGGTTGGAGATAATGGAACCAAAGTGGTATCCCCAATTTGGTAAGTGGATTATAATAAGGTTAGGATAGTTGGAAGAAATATAGTATTTTTAGTCCATGGACTCATTTTAGGATTTGAGATTCGAGCACCACTTTTTGGTTGGTTTTAGCTCATATCTTTCTAATTACCATTCAATGGTTTCATGTATTGTAATTTCTATATATTAAGTGCTTGAGATGGAGGTTATGTGAGAGTTTGTAGATATTGTTAAGTTATCAAAATTCCTCCAAATTTTTGGTTTGTGATACTCCTATGAAGGTTTTCTTTGCAAGTTTATTGTAACTATGATGTTTACTATGTAATACATTATGTTGCTTTAGAGTGTGGGGTTTTTCTCCCAAAGGGGTTTTCCCCATGTACCTTACTTTCAAATTCAAGGATATTGTTGCTACCTATTAACATGCACACTCAAAATTTCTAATTACACGTTTAGAGTTGTGTATTTAAGGAAATCATCTTACAACACTTTGATAATGGATTAGTGGTAATTTGCATTCACAGATTTGACGACATACATTAGTCTTAGTTGTCATCAGTCACAAGACAAACTTAATTGGCATCATACACAACAATTTAACGTTCAACATCAATCACTTATTAGTTTTTGATCCTCATTGTCAAAAGATTACCACAAGGCCAATTACTAATCATAGTTAACATCTTACTTAGCTTACATTAGACATAAAAAAATTGACATTCATTAGCCCTTTCTCACCTTTCTTTCAAGATTGTGAAATCAACCTAAGGGCTTGTGACTGCCAACAAGAAAGTTTCCTAATGTATACAATAGGCTCCCAATGATGTTTCTAGGACCACACTATATTTTAGACATAGATATACACCTATGTGAACATTTTTTGTATGTATTGAAGGGTATATTCTACACCAGATGAAATTATGTCACTAGGGAATAATTGAGCCATTTTGATTAGATTGTAGGTGCAATCCAATCCTTGGCCCTAAGATTTGTAGATTTAGTCATTCTAGGTCACGAGTACCATAATCATTATTAGTTTCTAGTTTGCAAACTTTTGTAGCCACATCTTAATATAATCAAAATCAACCCCAAAATAGTACCCTAATTTCCATCCCAATTGTTACAATTATTTTCTATCTTAATGTCTTAAATCTAGCTCATATTAATTTAAGGTCTTATTGTATCAATTACTTTATCATCAATTTTAAATATTCATTTAATGTATAGGGTGTGTTTACTTTCCAAATTATGTTGAGAGGTATAACTATAGTGACAACAAAAGGTGAAATGTAAAGATATGAATCCATTAACAAAAATGATTAAAAAATTGACATATTTTTTCAAAAAATCAAAACTCTTAAATAAATAACTATAAAATAATTCTTAAGTAATTAAGATAACATTTTAATAGTAAATAAAATAAGCTTTTTCTAAACAATATAAAATAATTCTAAAGTAAAATAAAATAATCTCATGACTTTTTTGAAATAAAATTATAATTTACGTAGAGCAAACAATAAAATAGAATAAAATAATTTTAAAGTAAAATAAAATAACTTTCAAATAAATTAAAGTAAAATACTTCTTAAATAATTTTACATAAATAAAATAATTTTAAGTAAATAAAAATAATCTTTAAATAAAAAGAAAATAATTCTTAAATAATTCTACCACAAAATACAAAATCTCGATTAAAAATAGTTAAATATTTTTCATAAAACATGAAAACTCAAGAAATGTCTCTCTAAATTTGTAATAATAATAAAATTTAAATATTAATAATATAAAATTTCCAAAAATTAAATTAATACAGAATTGACAAGTCTGCCCAACAAGAAATACAAATTGAAAGCGACAGTCACACTTAAAAAGTTGATTTGAGTCGGTAGCCTAGTCGAAGACCTTCAATTCAGGATAATATCCATTAATTAAAATGACATTATAAGTACTTCCATATTTACATTGAACGAGGGAGAATTGATGTTAACCCAAGTCCATTAGTTTTGCACGATAATGGTCTGACAAAAGGACAGTACCATAATTGATCAAACTCAGCTTTAGAAGAAGGAAGATTTTTAAAGCAACATTATGGTAATTGCCCATGGCCTTACTGATCGTATTAATGACCCGCAGCAGAGCTACAGATGGTTATCTGCAAACCTGACAGTTTAAAAAAGAAAAAGTCTAATCTATGTTTAGTGCGTGGAGCTGCTTTCACACAGAACTAAGAAAGAGATCAAAGCAAAGATTTGTTTTCTTTTCTTCTTCCTTGGCTGTTGCTAACATCGACAAACTGGTCTGGTTATTGAGGTAAGCAAATCAAGTTCTGTTTGTTTGATCTACTTTAACTAAAATTCTTTGTGTTTGCATCCATATTTAAATCTCAACGCATATAATATGTTTATTGACTTATATCAGCATTGCGAGACGCATGCATTTCATGTCAGTAGGGAGAAAACTATCATTCAGAAACTCATATGCATTTCATCTCAGCATTGAGAAACCTACCATACAAACACCCACATGCAGTTTTCTTCGTTGCATGAGCAGCGCTTCTAATTTCCTTGTAAGAAATCTTTCATCAGGAACAATAGATGCTAGCTCAACTCTTAGCTACATTGTCTTAGCTTCGACAGGCGAGAAAGTATTCTGCATTTGGAGTTATTGCAGTCTTCCAGGTCACTTTACCTATGTTTTTCTCTTACATTTTGGACTATGTCTCACATTCCATTTCCGAGTTCAATTCTCCCAGGTCCTCTCTTTGAAGCAGGTCCTCGGATAGCTTGCAGCTCATTTAATTGAATTTTCCAGTGAGGATCCTCTAACAAAGAATAAGTCCTTGGTTACCCACATGCCTAAATTGAGTTTTGCTAGGTCCATCTTTAGTTAAACCTTTGTTGGGTTTTACTTCCAATGTATTTGGTTGGAGTTTAGTCACTTTAGTACCTTACTGACTATAGATCCATTGACCTACTTTGGTCATTATCTGTTTCAACTGAATGTACTTTGGAGTCCCAATGCTATAGTCTGGTCATTCTCTATATTAACTGAATGTGCTTTATAGTCCCATTGATATACTTTAGTCATTCTTTATTACAACTGAATGTACTTTGGAGTCTTATGGACCTGCTAAGGGTATTTGTTGACATTCTGTAATTTTTAAGTTTTTTTCTCTTCAGATGGGATTCATAGCTCTGTTAAGAGCATTAAGGATTGTTTGTCTCTTCCTACTGGGAATGCGATTCTCTCAAGCTCTCATTAAGGGTATCATATGGTATCTATCACATTTGAATTTTCTCGCCGATAATCCACTGAGTTGCCTACTAACCCAAAATGAGTATATTTGTATTTTGTCAGGCACCACCCACTGGCCAGATTCAGTTGTTGGTTACTCACTAATCCAATTTATAATTCTGTCTCTAATTAAACTTTACTCTCTATGATTTCAATGTGTTTGTTTCTCTAGAGAGCATCCCACAGTGCTATTAAGCGTATTAAAAGTATTTTTCACTGCCCATCGGAAGTTCAACTCTTTTGAATCCTCATTTTGAAGTTGGTTTTACGCTGTATAGCATGTTTATATTTTCTTAGTGGTCAACCACTAACTCAACATAAGTTCTTGGTTACCAAACAGAGCAATGATAACTCTATCTCTTGTGAAAGTTGTCTGTGCTTTGTTTGCAATATGTCGGTTGCTGTAGATGGGATCATGTAGTTTGTTAAGCACATCAGAGATCACTTATCACTTCCCATCAAGATTGCGATTCTCTGAAGCCTTCTATTGAAGTAGGGTTCAGGAAGTATATGGTGCATTTGGATTTTCTCTGTAAGGAACCAATAACCCTGGTTCAGCCCTTGGTTACACACCACTCTTTTTTCAAAACTCCAAAATGAGTTTGATAAGACTATCCCTAGTTATTATCTTTCACTGTTTACTTCCATTGTTACTGTTGAGAGGATCCCTTGAACCCACTAGGTTGAGTCCTTGGTAATTAGCACTTCTGAATTTTCTCAGTGAGAAATTAAAAACCATTAGCCCAGGTTATGTCTTAGTATTTAGCGCATTTGTATTTTTTGAGTGAGAACCCACTTGCCCAGGTTTAAGTCCTTGGTCGTCCATCATGTTTATTCATTGACCCTGCTATCAGTTTTGATTATTCCATCCGTGGTTAACCTTTGTCTGTTTGACTTTCAATGGAATCATTTCTCCAGATGGAATACCATTGTTCTGTTAAGCAGATGAAGAGTCTTGTGTCAATTGTTCCCCCTTTAGCTACCTCCAAGTTCTGGGTTCCTGGAGATGTTCATACTTGTAGTTTTAACTGCCATAATGCTTTTGTGTTAGTGTGGGAACTCCTAATTTTTTCACCTGTTGTCTATGTTATTTTGTAAACTAATTTGGAAACAATTGTTTCATTCTATGTATGTATGTGGTCAGTTGCTTTTTGATCTATAAATTGTGCCATTCTTGAATCATTTACCATGCTGGTTGTTCCAAAAGAACTGCGATAGCACAATTCATTGGAAATATTTGTCAAGCATCAAATTTAGGTGTTTTGTATCATCCAATTTAGAAAAACTATTCTATATAATTAATCATCAAAGCTCAAGTACCAATTTGTTAAACCATAATCTATTGTCATTGAATGACAAATGGTGTTGACTGTTGAAGAATAAACTGTATGGAGATTAAAGGCAACCGTCTAGCATGCCCCTAAAGTATTGATCTAACTATGATGATACTGGATGATTCTTTACATTTCCAGCAGTTTTCTAGTATGTATACTTTTACCCCAATAAGATGCTTCTAGGTGTTGTCACAGGTGAGCGAAGGTGTGTTTTATACAGCCTGTTTCATCCGTTTCTCCTTCATGGTCTTGCCGATGTAAACTTACCATGCCTTGTAAAGATCAAAAGAATATTTTTCTCCAAATTGATTCTCTAACGAACTTGCCATGTTCAGAAATAATGCCAAATGAGCAGATTGATTGTCCTTCCTCTCAAATAACCATTTTTGACATCAAATTATCTGCATAAAAAAAAATATGGAGGCAAGCATCTTGCTTACCTTTCTACTAATTCAAGCATGACGTTTGCTGAATGCATATCTGATATGCCAGTTCTTGGTCCAATAGCCACTGTACACTGACTACACCTCGCACGTCACACGTCAAGAGACCTCTCATGCCCATGTAATTTACAGCCACAATTCCATTCGCTGGTTCTTCCCAAACTTCAACTAACGCTACTATATGTAAACCATATCAAGACAATATATATTAATATGTATGCAAAATATGTTAATCCTCATGCTTCCCAGCTGCGGCTTCTTGTAAACCATATCAAGACAATATATATTAATATGTACGCAAAATATGTTAATCCTCATGCTTCCCAGCTGCGGCTTCTCAATCAAATGCTGCACACAGCTACCTCCCAATTTTCAAAGGAAAAGCAACTCCTCAACTGCTCAATACATTGCTCCACGATATCAACAAATGAATGAAGTCGCTCCAACACAAGAATAAAGATTTGTTGATGATTTTGATACGATATTATCAATATATTTTGGAGCTGATAAATATTATATTGTAGAGTGGCTGATTATACAAGCAAATGAGTGAAACAATGAATCCTATTATTTAGGAACAAACTCCCAACAACCTACAACCCACGTGAAACAAATTGCAACAATGTGCTAATGATAGCACAATAATAGCAAATATAAAACTACCATATATCCCATAATGCTAAGATATATTCTATAAAGCTAACATTAATCTATATTAATCTAATAAAGGGTTATCCCACTTTCTCATTGGAAAACAACTTGGCTTGGCTCACTTTTTGATCTTAGAGTGCCACTTTCCTAGACTCTTGGATTCAATTTCTTGTCTCTCTTGTTTTTCTTTGCAAAACTGCATCCTCTTTGAGTACGAGACTTCCATTCATACTCAATTCTTCTGAAGAGGGTAGATACTTGTTCCTCTTCTTCATCCAACATAGAGGGCTTGTAAAGCTGCAAACATTCACAATTTATAGCTGAATGCATCTTCATGAAAGGTGGTAGATCAATTCCTAAAACATTTTCATTCATGGCTTTCAAAATAGTGAAAGTTCCATATCTAAGTGGCTTAATTTTATTGGCTTGCCTTTTTAATCTTTCTTAAGTTGATGAAAGTTGAACTTTATCTCCTACCTTGAGTGTGCTCCTTTTTATGCTGATTATGTCTTTCTTTGTACATGTTTTGAGTCATTTTCAAATTTTCATTTGCATTGAGTTGGATTTGCCTAATCCTCTCAACAAATTTTAATGTTTTAGCCACCTCAAAATCTTGTCTTAGTTGTTTTTCTTGCTGTTCCAAAGCTACATTAAGTGGACTTGAGGGCATATACCCCAAGCATATATCAAAAAGTGATTGATTTTTAGAAGAATGAATTTCCCTGTTAAAAGAGTGCTTAATGTAGGGAAGTGAATCATCCCAAGTTTTTTGGACTCTTGCCATTGTATCCCAATATGAGTTACTCCAAGGTCTTGTTGACCATCCTTGTTTGTCTATTTGTTTGTGGGTGAATGCAGTATCTTTTTGAGCCTTGTATCCATCATGCACCACAAAGTAAACCAAAATTTACCAACAAATCTTGTATCTCTATTTGAAATAGTGGACTTAGGAAGCCCAAAGTGCACCCATACACCAGCAAAAAATATTTCAGCAACTTCTTTTCCTATGTAAGTATTTTTTTCAAGGAGTTAGTATTCACATTTTATTGAATCTAACTACTACCACAAGCAAATAATCATGTCTGTGCCTACTCATAGGTAATCCTCGTACAAATTCCATAGAAATGCTTTCTCATGGTCTTGGGGGAAAGGCTGAGGCAGATATATCATTTCTTTTCGTGTTTTAAATTTGTTAATGCAACGCAATCTGTAACCTCTAACAAACCTTCCCACTTCTTGCTGTGTTTTTGGCCAAAACACATCGGTATGCACCTCCCTCGTCAGAAAAAATCTGTGCTTTTGGCACACATTATTTGTAAGGACAGGCCCAAATAAGAAAATAACAACAGCAAACAGGGCAAAAACAGAGCATAAAACAATTGTGAAATGGCTGAAAGAAATTATATTGATCTAACTTGCTTACATACAATCCAACAACTTACCTCAACAGTAGTGTCACAATGGACAGCCTCATATTTATACTTGGTGCCTCTAAGATCTAGAAACTTCTAATATTCTAGAGAACTCTAAAACTAGAATGTTCTTTTTGCTTAAATAACTTCTAGTTGCTTCTAGCTACTAGAATATTCTAGCTCTTCTAGAAGATTTTAGTTCTTCTAGAAACATCTTGTAACTTTTCTAGACAATCTTATTCTTTAACATCCCCCTTTAAAATTGGATAGAATATTACAAACAAGATACAAAGGAGAGGAGAACACTATACTACTATCCAACCTTAATGTTCACCTCTAACATACCAAGCATTTTTCGTAATTTCAAAAATTTGGCTTTAGTCATACTCTTAGTAAATACATCAGCTGTTTGTTCTTCACTTGGACAATATTGTAGATTGACAATATTTTCTTGAACAAGATCTCGTATGTAGTGAACATCAAGCTCAATATGTTTTGTTTTGGCATGAAAAACTGTAATGTCCCCATTTTTAGCCCTATGCTTTTTAGTGGTCATTAACCTATTTCTGGAGTCTCATAGGCTAGTCGAAGGCAGAATTAGGGTTTCCTATTTTATAGGAGGTATCTTTTTGAGTTTTCAAGGGATGGTTGCAGGAGTTTGGCAATTTGTTTACTAGGTCTTTTTGGGTTTTTAGCAGTGTTCCACGGGCCTGGGGGACGGGGAAACGGGGGGACGGGGAAACGCGTTTCGGAGACGGGGGGACAAAGGGCCTAAGTTTGGGGACGGCGGGGAGACGGCGGGGGGACGGCGGCGGCGGGGTGGTGGGGTGGTGGTGCTGATATAGTTATAAATATACTTATAGTACTTGAAAAACTAGTTTTGAAAGGATGTATAACAGTATAACAATATAACAATTACATTTCAAATGAAACTATAGGAAATTACTCAAATTACTAATTAGTAAAATTATAACATAGCAAAATTTGAAATACTAAATCTAAATACGAAGATATCTTGAATGCTAATTGCTAAATAAAATTTGACAAATGAAATTGTTTTTGTAAAATTGAAGGTAACTAGTGGAGAGTACCTAGAAAATCAAATGAATTCAATGGGAGTTTGTGGGCAATGCCCCTAATGGGTTTGAGGGTTAGCGCCCTTAGTGGGGTCAAGGGGCAGTGCCCCTTGCGGGGGTCTGGGGGCAACGCCCCCAGCAGGGGTCAAGGGGCAGCGCCCCTTGCGGGGGTCTGGGGGCAGTGCCCCCAGCGGGGTCGAGGGGCAGCGCCCCTCGCAGGGTCCCGGGGCAGCGCCCTGGGCGCGCTCCCTGTCGCGATACAGGCGGGGTCGAGGGGCGGAGCCCCCGCCGCCAAGCCAAATTAAGACCTCCAAACCACACAAACCTTCATGGTGTACATCATTTTGCATTAACAATAAAACCCAAATTAAGACCATCAAAGCCAGACAAACCTTCATGGAACACATCTCTAGTCGAGAGCTCACAGTCTCCTGTCTCGAGAGCTCTGAAGTCTCTAAGGAGACTTGGAGACTTGGAGGCGTCTCCTAAGGAAACTTGGAGGCGTCTCCCGTCTCCGTCTCCTTGGGAGGCCAATGGCCATTCCCGAACTCGTGAGTCTGGTGAAAGCGGTGGCCGGGACGGCCGAGAGGGGCGCCCGATACCCATCCCCGATCCAAGGCGTCCCGTTCGAAGCAGGTCATTTTAAGAAGCAGCGTCCGAGTGAGTACCTTTGGTTTTAGAGGCTTTAGAGGGATATGATGACATGCATTTTCATCAAAGGCTATTTTTGGACTTACTATTTTAGTAAGTTCGGGCCGGTTATCGCGAGATTATTGCTCAAGCGGTGTTTGATCACTTACACTATTTTTTAGCGGTATGCTATTTTTAGTAAGTACTATTTTTTGGCGGTGTGGTTTTAGCGTGGTCTGTCACCAGACTTTCTATTTCTGGCAGTTTGGCAGTTCAGTGTTGGCAATGGCTTCTCCAACATTCGTGGAGCTCAAAAAGGTAAGTTTGATAACTTAAGTCGGATTATATTTTATTGTTGCTTTTGGACTCCCACATCTAGGCTTCACGACTTAAGTTGTTTTTAAAAGTGGGCCTCATTTTTAGATGCTTAAGTTGGAGACTATTGCTTTTAAAAATTAATATTTATGCCAAGATAAAGTGGATGCTGAAGTAAGCAAGTAAATGAGTTTTTAATAAATATTATTTTGTTCCTCAAATGGCGTCCCTTTTTGGAGGGAAAAGTAAATTCAAACTTTTGGGTTTTGAGCTTATAAATAAGCCTCTCTCCCTCTCATTTGGTTATCCATTATCTATTCATAATGAAGTGTTGTTGAAATATTTTTAGACTATTGCTTCGGGTTGGAATACCTCCTAGCTCTTCATCAATTTTAGGTTTGAAAGACAACTCCTAGCTAATCATTTGAGGCATCTTCATCCAGAGGTTGCAATCTGAGCTTCAATGGTGATGGCTGTTGGCGTAACAACTAACACCTCTGGAGTAGAAGTTGTTATGAACAGCCTATGCACACTACGCAATGAGTGCTCTTCAAATTATGGAGGGGAAGCTCCCTCGTTATGCTTTGACAAATGTACTTGCAAAGGAAAATAAGCTAAAACTATGGCCTGTCTTTTTGTTTCAGCTGCTAGAGGCACAAGGCTTTCTTGAAAGAACTTACACGTTGCAGCTGAGTTTTCTCTGGTTTCGCAAATCAACTAAACTACAACTTATATCTATCCAATCTCCTCAGGAAAACAGAGCAAGAGGAAACGGAGCAAGGTTATGACTATCGGACGATAAACGCATTCAGATTCTCTACTTGAAGGCAAGGTGGCGCAACTATCATCTCAATCTGAACAAGTTTATTAAGCACAAAACAGATTTGAGAATTTGCTATGATAATCTTATGAAACCCTATGTGGCAGAACACTCAATCAGCATAGTAAAGACTCATAAACAGCTTTTATCATCAAAATCTTTGTGAAACCCTATGTGGCATAACACTCAATCGTAATGACAAAAGATTCACAAAACAGATTTTCCTAATCTAAGAGAAGATTCACCATGAAAACTTTATGAAACCCTGTGTGGCATAACACTCGATCAGCATAGTAAACACTTCACAAAACGGTTTTATCATGACAATCTTACGAGACCCTGTGTGGCATAACGTTCGATCATAACAATAAAAGATTCACAAGACAGATTTCTCTAAGCTATGGAAGAATCCAGCATTACAATCTTTCGAAACCCTATGTGGCATAACAATCAATTGCAATAATGAAGACACATGAACAAATACCATAAAGAGCAATATTGAGGGGGCAAGGTAGAGGCTGACATATATTTCTCTCTCAAAGCAAAAGTTAATTACAAATGAGCAAAAGCTCTTATTTATATACATCCGAGTGTAGAGTAACCCTAAAATCACCTTGAGTTCACTCTGATTCTTGCAATGCATGCAAGTCGCCCTAACCTAATGAAGTAAACTACTCTGATTAAGCTGGGCAACTACCCTCGATTTAAGCTGAGTACAAAATAACTAATTGGACAATGTGCAAGCATGCCGCGTCCTTATTTAAAAACAAAGTTAAGCGGCCACTACCTTGATTAAGCAGAGCCCTAACCCCTAACTCACGTATTTGATAACTCAGGGATAGAGATAAGCATGTGTTAAAAATTGGCCGTGGTGAAATTTGGAAGTCTAGTTAAAGCTGTTGCTTTCGGGGACTCAACCCTAGAAATTAAGCTGCGTTCCTATTTGGCCGAGATCCTCCATATCCTTTCAGTCTAACGCCCGACCAAGAACTCATGATCTCTTTGTCATCACGGCACTTTGATCTTTGCTAAAATAACGATCATTTTCTTTGGATTTCTCTGCCGCTTTCGGTAATTATTGCACGCATCTTTGCATTCTTCAGTCGCCTTTCTCAAACTGGCTGCAATCACTGAAACATTTTCTAATTTTGGCGCCCTAGGTTCACCTTCAAGGCTGTCAAAAATCAGCTTCTCGAATTCCGCTTGAACTTTTTCCAACTCAACATACGTGCCATCTTCGAGAAGATAATGACACGGGATTTGAACAACGAAGCCACTGACAAGTGCAAGCACTCCAACTACGTCATCCTTCAGTGAAAATAACTTGGAAGAGATTTTCTCACATATTTCTGTTCTGAGAAGGTGCTGCTCTTTCCAAGTGAAGACTTTCTCTTGATCTTCGATCTCCTCCAAAGCATCGCATGCAACTGATAACCGAGATACAAGAACGCGATCCTTTGCCAAGCTCTCTGCAACTGCAATATCCAGCAACTGAATACCCTGACGGAGTTTGTGTGCCTCACTCCTCAACTGATATAAATCTGCAAGAAGAGTCTTACCAGCAGCAACTAAACTGTCAATCCAATCATCCAAAAGTCTGCCATGACTGACCAACTGATCCAATTTTCGTTTCTCTGCAGGTGTGTGCTGAGGAAGAACCGGTGCTCTATTTGGATTCCCATGAACAAGATCAGAAATGTATTGACGAAGTTGACTAATTTCAGTTTTGAGTAAAGCCTTATCTTCTCCATTCTTCGTGATACGCTCTTCAAGATTATTGGTAACAATCTTAAGAAGAGATACATCTGTCTCTCGTGTGGTCTTGCCAAGATTTGCCTTAGTGAATGTAAAGTCACCCACTTCGACCTCATCCAAGCTTTTACCTTCTGGAGGCACTGCAACTTCTATCACAATCTCTGATTCAGGGGTCTTTTCGATGTGCACTTGCTTCTTAATCTTCTTGTTTGTTCTCCTCTGATAGGGCTCACCAAACTCTGACAAATCAAGGTTGTATGACGGTTCACGCCTTTGTCTCCCCAAAGACTTCTCGAGCCAACAAGACTGAACAATATTTTCAATTCGCGGAGAGACTGTCCCTGACGTATCAACCTGTGGTGTTTCAGTCGTCTCCGATCCTGCTTGAATTTGTGGCTCGGGCTCAAAATCTATATCAATAGGCGGAACGTGAGGTGAACTAGGAAGTGAAACGTGAGGCTCAGTCTGAATAACTGTCTCTGTTGGAACTTCAGGAATACTCTCAATTTGTTTCTGCTTCCTTTTACCAGTAGCTCTCTTCCCTGTGTTTCCACTGAGTCTAACTCCTTCCGGAGGTATGATAATGGCTTTAACTCTGGGTTTTGCTCTAGAAGTAGAAGGCAATGACGAGAAATCCTTTGGCGGCTCTGCTACAGGAACTGACTTTCGCGTTCGCTTGCTCTCCAAGAACAACTTACTAGTCTTGATGATTGATCTGGAAACCTCTTCAATGGAAGTATTCTCCTTAGCATACCAATCAGGTGAGCGAAGTGGCTGCCTAGCAACTTGATCCTTAACATAAGAATTGAGAAGAACTTCTCCATCATCATCCGACAAACCATCAACATCTTCTGACAAGTAATCAGAGAGCTGACCAACAGTAAGTCTACAATAGTGACGACGACGAACTTCAAATTCATCTTCACAATTTGCCTAGAAGTCTTCAAGTGCTGGCGCATGTGCAATCCCTCGCTCTAACCGATTTGCATAATGACCGAGAGGATCATAGGAACGTCTCTCAGTATAAGGCTTGAATTTGAACCTTTCCATCTCAGTAGACATACGCCTGGCATCTGTTGCTGCATCACATGTGAAAATTCCCAATGAGAATGGAAAATTTGCCGCAGCCTTATGACGACTACGGAGAAAGAAGTGAACGTGCTGCATTTGCCTGAGAAACTCCATAAAGACAATCTTGTCTGATGGATATCTCGGCAACATCAGAGGCTCTCCAACGTAACCATAAACTCGGAGGTACGTGAAAGTAGGAAACTGTATGAACCAATCTGCCCAAGTCTCCATTGCTGATTTGGCCTCGGCTGAAATACGAATGTGCAACTCATCATCAAGATCTCTCACGGTTCTCATGGCAAAGTGATCATTCACCACTCGGAAGTCCTGCTCAGACTGAGAAAACTCTAGCTGTGGATAATACTCATGAATATGCTGAACACCGAGAGTACCATTGGTTTTAAGAAGTCTGAAACTACCTTGAAATGCAACCAAGTAGACCAAATAAGATATCATGTGAAACTCGTGATGCTTGAGAAAGTTAGAAATCTGCTGATGTAAGCAATCACTAATTAACATAGCCCAGTCAAAACGCTCTGTGCCATCAAGGATTCTAGTAATCAGGTAGAACATCCATGGACGGAAAGTGTTAGCATCTGACTGGCCAGTAACTCGATTGAGTAAGGTGATCAAAACAACAACTTCTCCTTTAAATTCACCACGACCAACCTTCTTAGGCAAGTTAGTTTTCTGAATTGTCAACCATTTCTGAGCAACCTTTCTCTGTGAACGTTGATGATCAGCATCCCATATTTTCTCACAAGCTTCAAGATCAACAGTAAAGTTATCTGAGCGAGGAGAAATAGCAAAACATCTTTCTATGTCCTTCGGCTTGAGACTGCAAACCACTCTTCCATCAACCGATCTGATCTGTCGTGAAGCCGAGTCATAATGCTTAATGCAAGCAAGTACGAACTCAAGATCGAAGATAGAAACAGGAATGGATGCCGCTGCCAGCAACCCGGAACGTTCAAGATTCCTCATCGAATTGCTGCTAACACCTTCTAAACTGCCCAGATTGACCACTGGATAAACATGGTTTAGGTCCGTATCTGAAGTCTTGGTGAAATTATGTGTAAGGACTGATTTCACCTTGTAATCAATGAGATTGAACTGCATTTTGAAAATGGTGACTTTTGACTGTAAAGTCGAATATGTTTGAAGAACTTTATGAAAAACACTGAACAAGGCTAAAAATAGCTTCTGACAGAAGAAATTTTCGAAGAAATTCTGGAACATGGGTTTTGTGCACAACTGAATTCTGAACAAACCCAGATAGCTGGATTCTCGAAAAAATGTGATTCAAGCCCACATGCAAAGAAATTCTCGGAAAAAGGCTCAGAGCTTCAGAATGAAGGCTACGGGGCGATTTTCTCGAAAAAATCTAAGAAGTGGGTCTTGTTGCAAACGCTGAAATATGAGAACCCAGATGAACAGATTCTGAAAATGTGTTGAATTACTCTGGAATGCGAAGAAAGTACCTAAGGTGAGAAATAGAAGAAATAAGACAGAAGATAGAAAGTTTTGCTTGTCTGCTTCTGAAAAATCTACAAATCTCTTCTTCGAATCTTTATAAAACCTGCATGCAAAGTGGAAATGAAGTCTAGAATTGACTTCTTCTGAAGAATCTGAGCTCATAGCTTCGAAGAACGCTGAAAACGGACACCTGAATCACCTTAAGCTTGCTGGTTGCTCAAGAAAATACAAGCTTTCAGAGCAAAAGATGATGCAATAATGGACGCCACTCTTGAAATATATAGAATTTCATCATAAGAAATTCGCACTAAAGCAAGCATGCATTAAAAATGGCGCTAAGCTTCTCATTGGACCTCATAATAGTTAACTAGAACTCAAACAAGCTCAAAAGGTGGACGTGCTTTAGGGTTTTCCCTTTCAACACTTCAGTTGAACTCATCATGCGATTTTAGCTTCAGTTAAGACTTGTCTTAAGTTCGCCATCTTCAAATTTGCTTTAGATTCATCAATTTGACCTAAGGCGTGCCCTTTAGATAGCTTCAGTTAACAACAAGAATAAGATAAGAGTTCGCCATCTTCATGCAAAGAATAAGCTAAAAATAGCGACCCTTTTAGAAGTTCAGTTTGGCCTTCAACAAGTGCGCCAACCTCACATGCTTTAATCAATTAAAATCTAAAAATAGCAACCCTTTTGAACTAAAGTTGCCTTCCTTAAAAAGTGCATAGCTTCACACAAAAATGCTTCACTTTTCAACCTTAAATATGGCGACCCTTTTAAAACTCAAGTTGACATGCAAATTCGCCATACTTCACAAATCTTATGCTTCATGCTTCACAAACTAATGCTTCATCAAAATATGGCGTCCCTTTTCATGACTTCAGTTAACATGCAATGAAGCGCCATCTTCACAATCTTGACCAAATTCGCCATGCATGTAAACTTCAGTTGACTTTTAGTGATAATCTTCAGTTAAACTGAACATGCAATCAAGTTAACTCAACATGCAAGGTAGTTAACTGAACATGCAAACCAGTTAACTCGACATGCAAACTGAAAGATCACTCCACATGCCAATAAACGAACTGAAGATGACAACCCAGAAATCGTTCAGTCTAACTGCAGTCAGAACTCCAGTTAAGGCGTCCATTCAACTCACTTTCGAAATTTCAAATTTGAACTCTT